>JAYEVH010000327.1:0-86164 GCA_036346255.1 Ampelocalamus luodianensis
TGTGGGTCCCTTTGTCATCCTCACCGCGCTTCCTAAAAGCTCAAAGAATATCACCGTCCGATTAGAAATGGGCGGTTGTGATAAATAGAGAGGTTAAAAGGTTTTAATCGGTATCTTTAATATGGACTGCGATCTCAATCGGTCGATCGAGATTAAAACGGAGCCCAAAAGAAATGCGGGTCTACTTTAACTGGACGTTGGATTGGAATCCAACGGTCAAATAAAGGAATACACGCCACCAATTAGATGAGATGACGCGCACCGTTAGATTAGATTTCTACGGTCGATGGGGAAATGAACCGGATGGTCCGATTGCATACACAAATCCGACCCGCGATTAAAATCCAACGGTCCACCGAATTTGGGCTTTAAAGGCCCACGGTCAAAAAGGAACGCCGTGGGATTTAAATCCAAAGGCCCCGATAAAAGCGCGCCTATTATTTCAAAATGAAACGAGCGACGCGGTTAGATCAAGAATGGACGGCGGAGATCGTGAGGGGATCCGGAGTCGTCCGAATGCATACACTACTCTGGACCACACGATGAAGATCTAACGGCCCAGAGGAGCGCGGGCCTTAATAGCACGCGATAAAAAGGAAAGCCGTAGGATTTGAATCTGACGGCTCAGATAAAAGCGCGCCTTTAAGTTTAAAACGAAAAGGGAGGCGCTGTTGGATCAGATATGAACGGTGGAGATGGAAAAGGGCTCCGGAGTTGTCCGATTGCATACACTGATCTCGATCGTTAGATTAAGATCCAACGGTGGAGATTAAGGTGTACACGTGGACAGCTCGCGTGACGTTGCGGCCTCACCCGTTCGATTGAAGATCAACGCTCACATCACGAGGAGGTTTGAGCTCGCGCCAACGCGTGACAGAGCCGGACCATTTGCACGGGGTTGATTCAACCACAAGGCTCGAGTCGCTAAAGTGTTAGGGTTTGATTCAAACCGTTTGGTTGACCGAACCTATTCAAATGCTTAAAAGGTTTGACTGGCTTTAAAAATAGCAAATAAATTTGCAAAATCATGAATTTTTTGCTGGAGGCTACTGGGATAATATATTTCCCAGATAAATTTTTAAAATCACATAATCACTTTGTAAAATACATAAATATTTATTTTAGCCCGAAAGTATTCATTTAAAGATAATTATTTTCCTTTAGGCCAAAATAATTTCTAAAAATGCAACAAAAATATTTTCAGCCAAGATAATTTATCTAGGCTTTAATAAAAAATACTTCCCAGCATAATACAAGTTTTAACTTGTATTCCTTTAAGAATTTAAATGGTTCTTTTGGATTTTTGGCTAAAGGGAAGGTTTTTAATTTGTAACATACTGCCCAAATTGTAGAAATGAACAGTAATGCTATGAACAACACCTCATTACTGTTCATAAAGCATTTTATTACTGTTTATAAACTTGGGGCTATTACACAAAAGGAAAAGGGCGCGCGTTGGATCGGGAATGGACGGTGGGGATCGAAGGGGATCCGAGTCGTCCAATGCATACACCTCCTTGATCGTTCGATCTAGATCCAACGGTGGGCATTGTGGCGATACGCGGATAGCTCTCGCGCGCTGCGACCACGCCCGCTCGATTGGAGATCAACGGCTCAAGACGCGAAGAGTTTGGCTCGCGCGCCGAGCGTGATCGGAGCCGGACCACAATGCACCGTTGGACCCAACCTCCGGTTCGAGTCGCCACAAATGCTAGGGTTTGGATTTGGACAGATTAGTTGACCAAGCCTTATTCAAATACTCAAAAGTTTGACTGGCTTTTAAAAATAACAAATAAATTTGTAAAATCATGAATTTTTTTCCAGAGGCTACTAGGATGATATATTTCCCAAATAAATTTCTAAAATCACAGTTTCACTTTGTAAAATTCATAAATAATTACCTTAGCCGAATAGGTTTATTTGAAACCACATATTTTTCTTCAAGTCAAAATAATTTCTAAAAATTCAACAAAATATTTTTAACCAAGATAATTTATCTAGGCTTTAATAAAAACACTTCCACTCACAATACAAGTATTAGCTTGCATTCCCTTTAAATTTTGAAAAGGCTTTGGATGTTTGGCTAGAAAAGGAAGGTTTTGATTTGTAACATACTGTCCAAACTGTAAAATGAACAAGTGATGCTATGAACAAAGACCTCATTACTGTTCATAAAGCATTTTGTTACTGTTCATAAAATTGGGGCATATAAATTGGTCCTCGTGCTTATGAGCATAGGCATGGGTATGCGCGACAGTTGCATACTTTGCATTACCAGAAATGCAAAAAGATATAAAGAGAAAGGATCCTTGAGCATTGCATTTGCATGTGAGATGTTCTATTGTTGCATTTCTAGCTTTTGATGCTAATGTTATAATTGTTAATATGTACTTATTGAGTCTGTGGGCTCACTCTTGCTTTTATTGTTGTTTTAGGTACTCGATCCAAGAACGACATGCATGGGGGAATAGATTGATAGTCACACACTCACATCATGAACCAAATAAAGATGAATAAACTTCGATCGTGTTTCCTATTATCGGGCGAGTTGCTCAAAGATTTATTATGTTTTATCTCATGCATAGGTTAAGTGTAATAATGATGAGTAGTGGAACTTTATACTTCTCTAGTTATGTTAGACACTTAGCATGATTTGATTATCTATTGAGGATTAGAGTTGATGGCTTGATTATTTGTGATTTACTTGTTCTGTTGGAATCCCTCTGTAATTGATTTACAGGTGGTTCACTAAATTTATTAAAATTGCCTTAGTTAGAGTTATTTAAGGTTAGTTCAGTGAGCATTCGGGCTCATGTCGGGGGGTGTTACACTGCTCAAGACCTCCCAAGGACCTCCCCGCGCGCCTGACCTCCTCCGCTCGGGTGATCTCGGGACGCCCAGACCACCCCGATTGCATCGGGACGCCCGTGACCTCCTCGCCTGTTCTTCTTCCTCCCAACCTCCCCGAGGTCCGGTCGTCATGATTTTCCCGCACTGCACATGTGTCGACCGAGAGCTAGGGGCGGACAGTCACCTTTGTCCTTCCCAACGGCCTCGTCGTCGCTGCATTAATTGCGGTCGAGCTTTGCCCGAAAGTCTCCTTCCCGCCTTGTTTTGTCACTGTACCCGTGGCGCACCTTGATCATTTCATTGCTCGGGACTCACGTGGTTCACTTGCCATCTCACCTTATAGGTCACCGAGCGCCTCCTCACTCTTTGGGCACCATCTTCCTCAACCTTCGCACCACCATTGTCGCTTGGGAGCTCCTTGAAGCCATCCGAGCTCCAGGGTCCCATCGTTCTTGGCTTGTCAACTTGTCATCTTGATCACCTCAAGCTTTCTCTAACTCGCTGTGGTTAACCATCGCAGGGTGGTCAAGTTGGGAGATTGCTTTTCGTGGTCGAGATCGTCTTCTTCCTCTTCACCGCAAGCTCTTCGTCACCGAACCTCATCGGCCTTCTCCAAGTTCCTCCGACCACCCCGGTCCCTCTCCGCCTCGTGCCCTTTTCATAGCTTGGTCTTTGTGTTTTCTAGTCGTCGAGAGCCCATTTAGTTTTCGTAGTTTTGCCGTATTGCACTCCTTCCTCTCTCTCCGCCACCGCTTCAGTTGTTGTCGCCGCCGAGAGCACGCCCTTAGGTTCTTGGTGTTATTTAGAACTCACCATGTCCTTGCTTCTCGCCACGAAGCTCCCATCGCCGCGGCAAGTCGTTGAACGCGCTCGATTTTGCGTGCAAACTCCGCTGCTATTTTCTTAGGACAGCATTAATGCCCAATTATTGCTAATCATTAGGTGCATTAATCATGTCTTAAACTATGCCGTGTGTCACCGTCGTGTGGGCCATAGGCTTAGAATTAAAATCCAGAAGTCATTAATGTCCCTTTTAGATTCCTTTATTGCCAATCATGAGCAGCATTAATGTTGTCTTTAGCCGCCACCTTTTGTCGCTGTCCTGAGGACCCGCACCATTAGGAGCACCTTAGACCTCCTCGGGTTGTCTTGGCCGTCAATGACCTCCCGGGACTAGATCTGGGCCTTAGATTCATTTCTAGGAAAACTCTAGTCCCGTGACCTCCCATCGCTTGATCCCACCGCTTAAGAGCACCCGATTTAGATCTGCAAGGTAGAACCTTTCGCGAAAACCTTAAGTCTCCGGACCTCCTAGAGTTAATCTTGACCGTGAAAGACCACTCTAGATTAGCTCTTAGCCGCGATTCTCCTCCTGAAGGTCTTTAGCCGCAGACCTCCCTAGTTTTAATCCTAGTCGCCCATGACCTCTTTAAACTCAATCTAAGCAACTAGGACCACTCTGCGCAAAAGACCTCTCCATGGTCATTTTGCAAAGACCACCCCTAGACCACCCTGAGTCCTCTTTGTAAAAAGCCACATCTGGTCTTTTACAAAGAAAACCCCGCTCAGGACCTCTTAGGCGCAATCCTAGCCGTTCACGACCTCCCCGGATTTAGATCTGAGCGTTAGATCTCCTTTGTAAAATCCTTAGTCTCCGGACCTCCCTCCGCGTCAATCTGGACCGTTCAGGACCTCCCTAGGTCTAATCTGAGCCATCCAGATCTCCTCCCGTTAAAACCCTGTCGCATAGGACCTCCCCGAGTAGATCTTGGCCATCCAAGACCTCCTCGTGTAAATCTTAGCCGTTCAGGACCTCCCCCTGGAGATCTTGACCGTCTAGGACCTCATCCTTTAGATCCGTAGCTTTAGGACCTCCTCCTCAGGTCAACAACATCTATAACATCCTAGCATCCATAGACATCACAATAATTCACAATACTAGCAAACAAGTACTTGCCTTAACCGCAGAAGAACGGAGGATGCGAAGAGGTGCTGCCTTGGACCACTCCCACCTAAAATTCATTTAAAAGTTTACTAAGACAACAATAATGGACCAAACAACCCATACAAGCAAGCACGAACTAGCAATAGCTTGTAACGCGATCCCGACTCCAATTTTCTAAATGCTGAACTAACCCTCTGTAAACAGTCATGTTCAAAATTCGTATCTTTTAGTATAGGAGTCCAAATGAGGTGTTCTTGAACTTCGTTGAAAGGTTATCAAATTCCCCAACTAAACCTAGTTGGTGGCCCTTCCTGATTCGGCCATCTAATACCCCTAAAATGCCAATTAACAGAACATCGTTTTCACGTCGGGTTCTCTGGACAGTACACTAAAACTATCATAACTTTTAGCTCGTTTGTCCAAACTTTGTGTTCTTTACCTTCCTGAAAGCTACGACAGTTCTCTACAACTTTGTTATACTGAGATTATCTAATTGTTCATTTAAATGATCGCTCCAGTCAGATTACTAAAACCTGTCAGAATACCGACAAATTTGCCGAACAGCGGCGCTACGAAATTCATAACTTTTGGACCGCTCATCCAAACGACGTGATCTAAGACTCTATTGAAAGCTAAAGACGTGACCTACAAATCTCTAGGAGATGGACAGATCAAATTTTGCACTTAATATCCTCAAAACAGCCGAGCAATACAGACTGCCAGAAACCGATATAATACCGACATAAAATGTAATACCCCATATAACCTTAGAGACTCCAATTGAAAATTTGTGTTAGAGAATGGTTTTAACTGGAAGTTCAGGGGGTTTTTCGCTTGTTTCAGAGAACTCGGCTGTGGGCTGAAAGCCCACAACACCTTGGCCCATTAGTGGAGGAGGGGGCAGCCAAACCCTAGAAAGCACTGTAGCTCATGGGTACTGTAGCGCCGCCGCATCTGTAGCAATGGGAACAGAGCAATCCCCTTCCCCGCTGCCATGCCAAGAGGAGAAAAGAAGGAGAGAAAGGAAGAAGAAGAAAGGAAGAGGAAGGGGAGAAGGAAAGAGGAAGGAAAGAAGGAGCTTCACTGGTCTCATGTCATCATCTCGTTCTCCAAGGGTAACCCATGATCTCGCTCGATTAGTCGTGTAGTTTTGCGTTTTGGCAATGTCGGTATTATATCGGTTTCTGGCAGTCTGTATTGCTCGGCTGTTTTGAGGATGTTAAGTGCAAAATTTGATCTGTCCATCTCCTAGAGATTTTTAGGTCACGTCTTTAGCTTTCAATAGAGTCTTAGATCACGTCGTTTGGATGAGCAGTCCAAAAGTTATGAATTTCGTAGCGCCGCTGTTCTGCAAATTTGTCGGTATTCTGACAGGTTTTAGTAATCTGACTGGAGCGATCATTTAAATGAACAATTAGATAATCTCAGTATAACAAAAGTTGCAGAGAACTGTCGTAGCTTTCAGGGAAGGTAAAGAACACAAAGTTTGGACAAACGAGCTAAAAGTTATGATAGTTTTAGTGTACTGTCCAGAGAACCCGACGTGAAAACGATGTTCTGTTAATTGGCATTTTAGGGGTATTAGATGGCCGAATCAGGAAGGGCCACCAACTAGGTTTAGTTGGGGAATGTGATAACCTTTCAACGAAGTTCAAGAACACCTCATTTGGACTCCTATACTAAAAGATACGAATTTTTGAACATGACTGTTTACAGAGGGGTTAGTTCAGCATTTAGAAAATTGAGTCGGGATCGCGTTACATGCTATTGCTAGTTCGTGCTTGCTTGTATGGGTTGTTTGGTCCATTACTGTTGTCTTAGTAAACTTTTAAATGAATTTTAGGTGGGGAGTGGTCCCAAGGCAGCACCTCTTTGCATCCTCTGTTCTACGCGGTTAAGGCAAGTACTTGTTTGCTAGTATTGTGAATTATTGTGATGTCTATGGATGCTAGGATGTTATAGATGTTGTTGACCATGATTATTAATGTTGTGAAAATGCGATGATGCATGGTTGCTTGAGTTTTGCATGTCTATGAACATGTATGATAGAAGTATGAATAAGTTAAATTCATAAATAATGTTGCCGAGGAGGTATGATTATGATGATTCAAGACTTGTGTGTATGCATCATGTTGATAAATGAAGACTTGGTCATGTGGTGACCAAGCATTTGTTGAGATCCCGCCATGTATATGACGGCTTGAGGTCCCACACTTGTGGAGTGTGGGCTTGAGGTCCCCTTTACTTATGGAGTATTGGGCATTGGTCCCGTGCTTATGAGCACGTGCATGGTATGCGGCGACAGTCAGATATCTCGTGACATCGTGAAATGCGATAAGGAGTGAAAGAGAAAAGTTGCATTGCATATTCGCATACATCCTCATGAGATATGTTTTGAGTAAAGCTTTGGAATGGAATGTTGATGCTGTAAATATGAGTTTAATGTTTCATTTTGATATTTGTTGAGTCTTTGGGCTCACCCTTGCTTTTGTTGTGATTTTAGGTACCATTTGCAAGGACGACATGCATGGAGAGGAGTAGACTTGAATTGGACACACACACCGCCATCCACCTTTTAAGTTGATAAATTTTTAGTTCATACCTTAATAAAAGAGCAAACTGCTTAAAAATTGATTATGATTATGCTTCGTGAATTGGATTAAGTGTAATAATGATGAGTAGTGTCTTTTGGATACCTTTGAATATGCTAGTTGCATACATGTTTTGAATGCCTATTGATGATTTTGAATACTGGATTATTTATATATGTTTTATTCAAATGTTGGGACCTCCTGGTAGTTACCAATACAGAGGAGGCTCTGCCAAAAAAATTGGTAGAATGTTTTGGCTTAGAATTGTTTAATGTTAGTTTGGTAGCATTCCAGACTCATGTTGGGCTGGGGTGTTATAGTTGGTATCAGAGCGGGCTGTAGGTCCGTGGTGAAGGGATTAACAACTTAGGTAACTTAATTTGCTAAAAAATTTTGTAATGATTAGTGAACTAAAAAAAAACTTGACACACTAGTGCACAGTAGGATGGGAAGGGGTCAAGCATTGCATTTACGTTTCTGTTATGTCGCATTGATCATTGCTGTTATGAACTGATTACGAATGCTTATGATATGATTATTATGATAGCTCTGTAACTATAGTGGTTGTTGAGAGGTTGAGGTCGTGGTTGTGGCCTTGGGCTTTACCAAGTTACACCACCGCTTGTAGTATGAGAATAGCGAAATGACTACCTCGAGTACCCTCACAGTGCACCGCGGTGAATACCTTTAGAAAAGTTGTTCAAAGTTGTTCTCTTCTTGAGCTTGATTTAGACCATTCTGGTATAGATGGATGGTGAAATTTGTTGGGATTTCACTTGGTCTCTGCTTGTGTCTTGGGAGTTCGCGCCTTCTTATTGGAAAATATGATTCATTTATTCGCTTGGTGTTCGAGATGTCGAAAGTTTCATTGCAAGTTCTTTATTATGTGAAAGCTTTGGCTTTATGTATTTATTTTGGATTATTTCGAGTTTTGAAGTCAATGCCTCTTTTCCTAAAGGAGTTAAAATCCTTTGTGAGATCCTAATATGTTTAAGCGAGAGGTTTTAAACATAGGAGTTCATTGATAAGGTTTGAGTTCTCAAGTCGGATCTGCAGCGTGGTGCATGATTGATCGTAGCCTAGATCTTTGGAATTGGAGTTGATTAATGTGATGTTGTCATAGGGTATTTACCTTTTGGTAGTGACAAAAGTATGTCCATACCTAATTAGGGACATAAGAGTTATTAGGAAGTATGGAACGTTGATGAGACCGGTTTGATCACTATGGGTAATAAATTTAGTAAGTTTCTCTCGTAGATTGGATTTGTTGGACTCAACGGATTAACCTAACTTTGGGATGGATAAGTCCGAAGGTGTTAGATTAGTGTCATAAGTGGATAGTCATCTTGGAAGTTATCTTTCATGGATAAGTACTGATCATATGTAATTGCTAGGTGCAATTATAAAGTATCAAAGTATGGTGTCGAGCATCGCTAAGAGATGAACTGATGGGATGTAGTTGGCGATCTTTGTTTACTTGATGGTGGAGTGGTAGGATAATAGTGTGTCCTTGATGAGAAGGTTGATCATTAAAATGGTTTAGGTTGTTAAACCGATTGAATTACTTGATCACAATGGATAACTCTAATTCTGTAGGAAGGGAGAGATAAGGATGTATTTGACTGTTGTCCTAGTGGATAATAATCTGGAAAATTGCCTTTAATTGGTTGCTTGATGGTCTCATATTCGCTAGTAGGAATGCAGATAGAGGAAGGATCATAAATTCTCCTATGACTGTATAATTCATTAAATGTCTACGATAGCCGCTAAATTGGAAGTTGTGTATAAAATGAGTGTGAGCATTACTAATAGGTGAAGAGTTGAAAAGAAATATAATTTATTCATGTGTATCTCATGAGGAATGTGACTTGTGGTTGTATGCCTTGTTAAAAGAGTTGACGATAATGATTCTTGTTAATAGTTTATTATCCTTGATGTTAATAAGATTGTCCGTAAAGGGTTGTGACTTGTGGGAGTGGAGATGATTCTTTTAGAAAGAAGGTAATTTGACCGCCTCCTGTAATATCGGTTAAATAGAAAGTTTGGAGTTTTGCATTTGTGAGCTTTTGGTAGTTCATGCTTAATGTGGTGGCTGAAATTGATGAGAAAGGCGAGTGGGAGATTATTCGATGGGTTCTTAAGTGATTAATGTGAATTGTTTTAGAAGTACTTCTTCTTTGTTGGCAAGTGGTGATGTAAACAAAGGAAATTGTTTTCTCTCAGTAAAGAGAAGAAAAAATGGTGTACTATAAGTATTTGAGGTTGGAGTTCAAGATTGTAACCTGCAACTTTTTTTCGTTGCCGCTAAGTGTTTCTTGAGTTTCAAAAGCAGTGTTTTATTGTGATTTATTGTTGTCCTAAACTACCCTCTTGTGAACTTGTGCCCTCCAATGTGGTCTCGCTTTGTTTTTCGAGATCAACGCTATTTGACTATTTCTCTTGGGTCTCGTGCTCACTGTGAGTAGTAGTGTTTCTCGCTTGTTAAAATTTGTAGTCGTTTGCTCTTTCCTATTGAGAAAAGTTTAACCGGTGGGCCGCAAGGTCTTTCAGGGTGTAATGTGGCGATTGGTTGGTGGTGGTCAAGTACATGATCGCAGTGAGAATTATGGGGGCCAAGCTATTGGAAGATCAGTAGAAAGTGATTTGATTTTGTCCTAAAACTCTTGAAAGGAATTGGATTTAAATGGAATGATTGTCGTTGAAATAAAACTGATTAGTGTTACAACTAGTGAAACCCATAGCGAATTATAATCCAAGAACCTTCAATCATGTTGGAAAGTTGGGATTATCGAAAGTCTAGAAGCTCGATCAATGTGTTAGAGTATCGCGATTGGGTAATTTTGCAAGGTTAGGTATGTGATCTATGACGGTGTAGTTTAATGAGATGTAGGCTTAGCGAAGTAATTTAATCGTAATGTCAATTGATGGAATAGTAGGTAAGGTTGAGATGTCGGCAGGTATGCCCTGATTTTAGTGAATAACCTTCTGGGAGATAGAATTCTTATAAAAGATAATTTGGTCGAGAAAAATATTTTACATATGAATGATAATGTTTGAGTATGTTTAGAGTGTTGGAATTCTAGTGAGTGAATCAAGTTTTCTCGATCTTTTATACTGAAAAGTTGGTTGTAGGAGTCTTGGAGGTTGAATTTGGGCATTGCATTTTTATGCTAGAATATTGGTTGCGGTGGTTATATGTGAAAGCAGAGAATAAGAGTGGATTCCAAATAGTGGGATGATCATTGATAGTATCCTTTCGGTGTAGTAAATGAGTGTGTGTCATATGAATTTCAAATTGGTTATCCTTAATGGATTGAGGGATGTGATGGTGGTTGAAATCTATATTGAGTTGTGTTGAGAATTATTTTTGTCAAAGTAATTCATCTTCTAAAGAAGTTGGCTAGAGTGTGATATTGTGGGTTGGAAGAGTCTCCCGCATAAGTGTGGATTTTGTGTTCGGTAGAACATAGCTTTGAGGTTGCCAATTTAAGAGAAATGAGTTAATATGTTATGTAATGATTTAGGATCCTATGGTTTAAGAGAAAGTTAAATTTTTAAAAGAAAGATTGTGGAAAGGGTGTGATCTTGGATAGTGAGATATTCTCTTAGTTCTTACTTGAACTATGTGATTATGATGGATGTCAATTATAAATTGAATTGGTTCTTGTCGGTATGTGTGATTCCTCCAGCTTAAAAAAATGGTTAATCTGGTTTTTCAGTGTTTTCGCTTTAGCTTGTGTGGCGTTTATTTCTAAACTATCTACATGGAAAGTAGAAAAGATTTCGTGGTAAATCCATTGATTTTGGATTGGGCTCTTCTAAGGAGGATGGTTTTGAGTTAGATGCATTATGACTCTTTTGTTTAAGTTCTTCGGATAAGTGAGTTGGTAGGCAAGTTCTTTGTGCATCCCTTGTCAAAGGAGAAGCTACTTGCATAGGTAAAGTAATCGATCGAGAGTCGGAACAAGAGTTCCGTGTGTTTTGTGCACACGTGTACTTTGTACCAAAAGGAAGTTTAACTAGGGTGTGTTGGACAGGTTCCTTAGTCACGGCAAATTGTAGATTGACGATCGCTAGGACTATCTCGAGTACTTTGCCAAGTATGCAATGGCTTGTATATTCGGTGCTAAGAGAGCACATGAGAGGTCCCGAGCTTGAGGCTTTGTTAGGGTCATGGCCAACGAGTAAGACCTTACTTTTGAATCCCGTATGATGAGTGTACTTGTCAAGGTCGAGACTAGTGTTGAGGTGAAAGACGATGGTATCCGTCAAGGTGGTGTGATCCCATAAGTCCACGAGGAAGTGACTTGGGAATTAGAGTCTTGCATGCGAGCAATAATCGGAATTGTTCATGAGGTGTGTGGTTTTGTTCGTAAATTCTAGCTGTGATTGTTCTTCGAGTAGAGCGATGGAAAGAATTCGGGTCGACTCATAAGGGGGTAGAATGTAATACCCGTATAACCTTAGAGACTCCAATTGAAAATTTGTGTTAGAGAATGGTTTTAACTGGAAGTTCGGGGTTTTTCGCTTGTTTCAGAGAATTGGGTGTGGGCTGAAAGCCCACAACACCTTGGCCCATTAGTGGAGGAGGGGGCAGCCAAACCCTAGAAAGTACTGTAGCTCATGGGTACTGTAGCGCCGCCATACATCTGTAGCAATGGGAACAGAGCAATCCCCTTCCCGCCGCCATGCCAAGAGGAGAAAAGAAGGAGAGAAAGGAAGAAGAAGAAAGGAAGAGGAAGGGGAGAAGGAAAAGAGGAAGGAAAGAAGGAGCTTCGCTGGTCTCTGCGTCGTCATCTCGTTCTCCAAGGGTAACCCATGATCTCGCTCGATTAGTCGTAGTTTTGCGCTTTGGCAATGTCGGTATTATATCGGTTTGGCAGTCTGTATTGCTCGGCTGTTTTGAGGATGTTATGCAAAATTTGATCTGTCCATCTCCTAGAGATTTTTAGGTCACGTCTTTAGCTTTCAATAGAGTCTTAGATCACGTCGTTTGGATGAGCGGTCCAAAAGTTATGAATTTCGTAGCGCCGCTGTTCTGCAAATTTGTCGGTATTCTGACAGGTTTTAGTAATCTGACTGGAGCGATCATTTAAATGAACAATTAGATAATCTCAGTATAACAAAAGTTGTAGAGAACTGTCGTAGCTTTTAGGGAAGGTAAAGAACACAAAGTTTGGACAAACGAGCTAAAAGTTATGATAGTTTTAGTGTACTGTCCAGAGAACCCGATGTGAAAACGATGTTCTGTTAATTGGCATTTTAGGGGTATTAGATGGCCGAATAAGGAAGGGCCACCAACTAGGTTTAGTTGGGGAATTTGATAACCTTTCAACGAAGTTCAAGAACACCTCATTTGGACTCCTATACTAAAAGATACGAATTTTTGAACATGACTGTTTACAGAGGGGTTAGTTCAGCATTTAGAAAATTGGAGTCGGGATCGCGTTACAAGCTATTGCTAGTTCGTGCTTGCTTGTATGGGTTGTTTGGTCCATTACTGTTGTCTTAGTAAACTTTTAAATGAATTTTAGGTGGGGAGTGGTCCCAAGGTAGCACCCTCTTTGCATCCTCCGTTCTACGCGGTTAAGGCAAGTACTTGTTTGCTAGTATTGTGAATTATTGTGATGTCTATGGATGCTAGGATGTTATAGATGTTGTTGACCATGATTATTAATGTTGTGAAAATGCGTATGATGCATGGTTGCTTGAGTTTTTGCATGTCTATGAACATGTATGATAGAAGTATGAATAAGTTAAATTCATAAATGATGTTGCCGAGGAGGTATGATTATGATGATTCAAGACTTGTGCGTATGCATCATGTTGATAAATGAAGACTTGGTCATGTGGTGACCAAGCATTTGTTGAGATCCCGTTATGTATATGACGGGCTTGAGGTCCCCACACTTGTGGAGTGTGGGCTTGAGGTCCCTTTACTTATGGAGTATTGGGCAATTGGTCCTCGTGCTTGCGAGCACAGCATGGTATGCGGCGATTTGTCAGATATCTCAGACATCGTGAAATGCGATAAAGAGTGAAAGAGAAAGTTGCATTGCATATTCGCATACATCCTCATGAGATATGTTTTGAGTAAAGCTTTGGAATGGAATGTTGATGCTGTAAATATGAGTTTAATGTTTCATTTTGATATTTCTTTGAGTCTTTGGGCTCACCCTTGCTTTTGTTGTGATTTTAGGTACCATTTGCAAGGACGACATGCATGGGAGGAGTAGACTTGAATTGGACACACACACACTGCCATCCACCTTTTAAGTTGATAAATTTTTAGTTCATACCTTAATAAAAGAGCAAACCGCTTAAAAATTGATTATGATTATGCTTCGTGAATTGGATTAAGTGTAATAATGATGAGTAGTGTCTTTTGTATACCTTTGAATATGCTAGTTGCATACATGTTTTGAATGCCTATTGATGATTCTGAATACTGGATTATTTATATATGTTTTATTCAAATGTTGGGACCTCCTGGTAGTTACCAATACAGAGGAGGCTCTGCCAAAAAAATTGGTAGAATATTTTGGCTTAGAATTGTTTAATGTTAGTTTGGTAGCATTCCAGACTCATGTTGGGCTGGGGTGTTACACTAGACCTCCCTCCGTAGATTTAACCGTAGGACCTCCCTCTGGAGATCTAGACCGTTGGGACCTCCCCCGAGAGATCCTGACCACCAAGACCTCCTTCCTTGGATTTAAAGCCTTATGACCTCCCTTAGAGCTCGGACCGTCGATCTTGATCTAACATCCACGACTCGTTAGCGCGAGGACCTCCTTTGCGTGCGCTGCATGCACCGGTCGCCGCCGTTGATCCAATCTCAACGGTCCGCACCTACCCAGAGCGGGAGGAGGTCTTTCGCGGCGCTGTACTTTCGAGGTCCGTGGCCTTGCGATGCAAGATCAACGCCCACGACCTCCCGCTTCCTTCATTCATTTGGACCTCCCGAGAGCTCAAATTTTCTAAGTCTTTAATGTTTCAAATTTCAAAAGTGCATAACTTTGTCATTTTAGCTCCTTTTGAATGATTCCGTTGCTTTAGCTCTGTTATAGAATGAACTTTAATCTGAGAATGAATTTAGGTAATCGTTATATAGCAGAAAATGATATGTTTGCATGAACTTGTTTAATATAAAATGGTTGTTTAGAAATTATCTCAAATTTGTAAAATACATAACTTTTTCTCTGTAAATCCAAACTGAGCAAACTCAACTTGGTAAAATTTATCTGTAGACATGCTTTAATATGAACTAGGCCTTGTCTTTATTCATGTTCCTGAAAAGTGATATATGCTAGTTTTAGAACTTAGAAAAATCATAACTAATTCATTATAACTCCAAATGTTATGAACTCAACTTTGCTGTTCTTAGGATGACCTTAGCTACCTACCATAAAAATTTCAGATTCCAGATCATTCTAGAAATTTTTGCCATGAACAGTAACCGAAATTAATTTAATTAAAATTTTTCAGGCTGAGAGAACTTAATTTAGCCATAACTTTTTCATGCTAAGTCCAAATGAAGTGATTCTTGTTTCTAAAATTGTCTAAAATCAACCTATAGCTGCTGTATAAATTTCATGGGATTTGGATGTTCTTTGTTGTTGAGTTCCTTTTGGTGTTCTTCGTTCTTATTGGTTTTATCGCCTTTTCGCGTTATGTTCCGAAGAGTTTATTGAACCTGAGCACTCCCCTCTGCAGCAAGACCAATCCCAGCAAGGTAAGCAGTTTGATCATGTTAATCCCAGTATTTTAAGTATTTATGTTGATTACAAATTCTATGTATGCATTGCTACTTTGTGTTAAACTATTGTCGTTAGTTGACCTAGTAGATGCATTTCCTTAGGCAAATGATTATTCTCTACTACTGTGAGCCTAGGTTATTGCTGTGATTAGAGCTCGTGGATGAGCTCTTGTCACTTAGTAGTTGCGAATTAATTGCTTAGTCATGCTTAGCTTCCGGTAGAAATGGGCGGTTATCGACTTGTCGATAACCTTGATCACATAAAACTTATTATGATCTATGATTTCAGCCTTGTGCCATGTCTACTTATGAAAACTAAAACTGAAAATAAAATAATTTAGACTTGGGCACAATGGTAAGATGGTGTGATTTTGGGTGTGACTGGAATGATGCCCGGGTCAACAAGGACCGAACATCTTGTTACACTAAATCAAGCATTTTAGCGTGCTAACCACACTAGAGGGTATGGGACCTCTCTTGACTTAGTACTTTGGCGTGTATTGGCTTCGGGTCGCAGGGAGTCGCGGGAGGGATGGTGTTGGGAGCATTGTAGTGTCCGAAAGACTTCACCCGCGATGGGATTTATTGTCTTTCGGCTTGCAATGTAAGCGTATGGGTTTCTGTCCATACGAGCGGCTCGTGGTTGATACACAATATTGGAAAAATGTCTCGTAGGACTTAGCCTGGCCGGCATACCTTCGGAAGTGTGCTTTGTGGCTTAAAGGCTGTCTGGAGTGTGGGTACATTGGTACACCCCTGCAGGGTCAAAACTATTCGAATAGCCTCGTCCTAGGTTATGGACAGGCTTGGCAAGGTCTTTCAAGAGTTAGACTACAACCTTTTAATTAAAACTTGATGGGTGGTAGGAATCGGGGATTCGTGCTATGTTGTGGTGGCTATTGGGATAGTCACTTCCAGGTGGTTACTTGTATGTATCTTTATTTCGCTGTTATATTCAACATCAAAACAGATTTGCAAACTTGCTTTTAAATGTATTACATTATTGCAAATAAAGTTGGCTTTGTGAAAAATGAGACATATAACCTCCACTTAAATAAGCCTGCATGTAGCATATGAATAGGTCTGCTATTCCACACGTCAGTCTTGCTAGTACCTTTGTGTACTCAGTTATCTTGCTTAAATGTATTTGTTGCAGAGGAAGAAGGTGAGCTTGATGGGCCTCACTTTTGTGAGCTTTGTTGTGGTAGCTTGCGGGGCGACTAGCTTGGCGGCCCGGTCGGTTGTCTTGTGGGTTGTGTGGCTAACCAGTCGACTTTTGTTCTAGCCATCTCATGGCACCTTTTGCTTCCGCTATCATTCTTGTATATTGTGTTATTTGGCCGGTCGGCTCTTTTGTAATAACTCTACTTTATGTATGTCGTTGTTGAACTTAGTATTAATTGTTGTATGGAAATGATGTATGATTTTGTGATGATGAGCGTGTGCTGCAATTCTTGGAAGCACATGTCCATCGAGGCTTTGGATATTTGATTAGTAATGCTAGAACCATATGGAGGTTAAGTATTACTAGTTAAATACCCGGGTCCTCACAATTGCATTCTATGGTACAACTTGTTGAGTACTAGATGTGGTCACTCTTGCTATAATCATCATTCAGAGGAAGGATTGGAGGAGTCAAATTGTGCTTTGGAGGAGGTGTTCTTTAACAATGTTGATCGGTAGGTCTTGTTCCCAGTTAGATGCCTATGGCAAGTGATGGGTTCCACTGGATTTGCTTTTTGTTTTGATGCTGTTATTTCTCTTTATTTGCCTAAGCCCTACATGGCCGATCAAGTGTAAACTCGATCATAAGGTCAAAACCCTTATTTACTTATCAAATCTAGTCATTTATTCTTTTTAATCACTTGTATGGAATGATGTTCATCGATGTTGCCACTGTGTGCACTAGCAAGATCCTAGACTAGTGCAGTATACACAGAGGGTCCGGATTTGCATATTTGGGTCCTAACACATATGCAGAAGTCACATTCTGATGTTGTTACAACAGCTCACTCACTCTCAAGTGTAGTCGATCACCACCGTGACATGAAGACCGTACACATCCCTTCGCCTTGTGAGTGTTGACCTTGCCATGGCAGCCTTCCACTACACACTTCACTGTGTAATGGGTTAGGTTAGACTGGTGCACCTGGTACAGACGACTAATAGACATGGCGAATCGTTTTATAGCTATCGCACGCCACCTTGCTTGAGAAGAGCTACCAAACTAACAGGTGTCAACATTAAACCCCATTGGGACTCATCTTCCGCAAAGAATACGAGCGATCGCACTCACGAGATCATTCGGTCTAGATGATAGGTACGACACCTCCGTTGACACTTACGCAGACCGAACCACCAATCCTGCACCTAGGGTGTGTCCTCGCTACCATCCGAGCCTGGGTTAGCATCCTCATCGGACTCCAACTTAGCCGACTGGTTTAACAGAAACTCGTGGCAGTCAATGTGGGTAGACCATCATTCTCCTGCCCCCTCATTTTGAATAAAATTCTCCGCATATCTTCTTTCATAGTCTTCCTCGAAAATAGCACATTCCATGCTCCTGTCTTCATGCACCACATGCGCTTCCCCGCTCCCATAGGCACCGGCATCATCAAGGTTTGCTGGCACCCTGCGTACTAATTGCACATACACAATCGATCTCCCATATACCACTGCCTTGGGTTTTGCGGCAATCTGCATGTACTGACCCCATGCAATGCTACCATTCGCCTTATGTTACTACAATATGCCTTGCCTTCTTCTATTCATGTAGTGACCGCTCGATGACAAGATTCTTCATTGATGTCTCCGTGTCGAACTCCTCCGAATGCACTCCTCACTCATGAATATTCATCACATCCACCCTTCTGCCTAGACCACCTTGAACTAGCATGTTGACATGTCCAACCCACCCAATCCACCTATATGAGACCATCGCCATAAAACACAAGTCTTACATGTTGGATATTACCTAAAGCCACACCAACCCAATACAATTTAATACGCATGTTACCAGCAATTCATCATTCTTTATTGTACACAATCAAATAAACTGTTAGAACTATTTAGTCTACATTCCCCTACCCCAAAATAACTACATTTCGGTATTTCATATGTACAAATGTCGTAATTTTTTGGTACTCCAGACCTAAATACGCTAACTACTAAGTACGTTAAGTAGTAATTTTATGTCGAACATCTTCAAATATTGTTCCTACAAACCCAACAATCCACCTAAACACATTCGCAACATGTACTAGAATTTGTACACAACCACCTTAACAGTTTCCACTACTTAATGGTTTCTGTAATCATTTTCTAATTATCTTACCTAATCAGTGTCTAATTAACAATCTACTAAATTAATTTTGACTATATTCCGAACATTTTTTAAAAGCTAATTTAACTCTAATTACACAGTTAATAACATAACACATGCGTAAAAAATTATCTCTTCTAGAATATCTTCACTTGATGTCAAATTTTTTCTACTGATACAACCACTAAACACTGCTTTAAACACTCTCAAATCGGCATCAAAATCAGAACAAATTTTGGCCGAACGCGCTACCTCTCGCTCGCTCGTTCCTCTCTGTCCCTCTGTGTCAAGCGAAATGGTTAGTGTGGAGGATGAGAGCGATGCGCGATGGGTTTTAAGGCTACGGGAAAGGGCGATAGGGACATGAACGCAGCGGGACAACGACATGAGCACCCGTGCAGGGCACCTACGACACACCATGTGGGGGACAGGGGGACAACGACTAGATGGCGAGCCCAGGCGCATGTGGCAGGAGGCCTGTTGGGCGGTGGGGGCGTGGCAGATGCGTGGTAGGTGACACATGTCACCTACTAGCACGTTCGTGGTGCTATTTTTGCATTTCTCTCTGAAGGTGCTAGAATTGCTATTTCAATGCCAAATAGTGTCATTATATAATATTTTTATTCATGTTTTAAACAAATAAACCCTGGACATTTTTTTCTTCTAAAAATGTACTCCGGTCGCGTTGTAGGCAAGGTTCATTTTCTAGAATAAGGTGTAAAAATGTTATTTATTTTATACATAAACCTATAGATAAAATGATCAATAAAGAGAGAAGGAATGAACTATATCCTTATATTCTTATCTATTGTTTATTATTTATGAGTTATGAGCTTCATTGTCGACAACGCTATCCCGATTATACCACAGTTTTCTGCCTTCGAGTTTAATTATCGCGCAAATTTCTTGACGCCACGCATCTTGATAAAACTGTCCCCAATACCCATAACATCACGATATACTTTTATAGAATGCTATTGGTGTGGTGTACAAAAGTTTGTGGCTGGTACTAATGCCATCATCTTCATCCAATCGATCCTGAGGGCTGAGGCCCATGTTACTTCACATGGTGTTGGACTTTAGCAAGACGTTGACCTCTACCAAAGGTATGTAGTACAACAGGTAGTGGTTTTAAAGGCAAAAAGAAATTGGTGCGACCGTCTCAACCTTTGCACGTGTAGGCAGTCCTCGAGTTTTTTTCTCGTTTAGTATGTTTTAAAGCGAAATAACAAAAATAATCCTCCGTAAGTGAATTAGCAAAAATAGCACCTCTACCGTGTGAAAACATCATGGCAGGGTCTACCGCGCACCTAGTCTGCAGAGGACACATGGCAGCAAAGCGGCCTACCCAGCATCCAAATAGCAGAGGTCATCCGCCATTAACCCAAAACACAAAGAGTCGTCGCGCACGCACCGCCATGGATCGGATTAGCGCATGTGACCTACCGCAACTGGATGCTTGGCAAGGCGTCTGCGCGTTTGGGTGCACGGTAGGTCCTTGTCGCAGCGCTTTCACACGGTGAAAATGCTATTTTTGCTATTTCAGATTTGGAGAGTTATTTTTATTATTTCGCTCAAAACTTACTAAATGAGAAAAAACCTCAGCAGTCCTTGTTCTTATCTTTCTTTCTTTTTCCATTGTAAGTATGGTGGCCTATTCCTATCTCCCAGGGTCTCTCCAAAGCGCATAAAAGCTAGGCCCATAAGGGTACATTCCATCGTGCAATAATTGATGCCAATATGTACATTGCGTTGCATAGGATAGTGTTTGAATTACGCAGGTCTCTTTTTTCATCGTGGGTTTTAGGATATTCGCCAATACTAATAGTGGTACCGATGACTAATTAGTTTCTTGCTTAGGTAGGTCTAGAATTTTTTATTATATAGTTTTTATTCGTATTTTAAACAAATAAACCATGGACATTTTTTCTAAAATGTACTCTGGTGGCTTTGTAGGCAAGGTTCATTTTTAGAACAAGTTTGAACGATTTTATTTATTTTTAAAAATAAAATGTAAAAGCTTACCTTTACTCTGTAAATATTGGAGTTCCACTTAAATGCTAACAAGTGGGACCAATCAGAAAATTTGGAAAATATTAATTCAATAGCCAAAGTTAAGGTTCATGCTCACTGCACCTTGGTTACTTGGGACATAGAGACATTGATTACGGGTCGATGGTAGTTGACGTCCATAGCTTGGGGCAAAACTTATCTGGCGGACTGATGTTAGAACAAAGTAATGTAAAAGTCATATGATAAGTGCTTAGTCGCAAGCCCAAGGATGTGTGTCATGACCGACATTACAAGTTGATTATCTCGTATAAGTGAGGTTGTACAACCTCTGCAGAGTATAAAACTATTTGAACGACCGTTTCCACAATCAAGGGTGGGCAAAGTGCGCTTTCACATGGTATATTATGGTTTTTCTTTTGAAAAAATAAATTTTAGAAATCCGGAACGAGTTGGGACTCTCGAATAGTTATTCTGACAACTAGAGCCGGTTGGGCGGCTAGAGCCGGTTGGGCGGCTAGAGCCTTGATACTAGTGGATGGTAACTAGAACCTTCACTAGTGATATAATTAATTTAATTATGGAAACCACTTTTGTCAAATGATTGCTTTATAAAAACTGTTGAAACTTAAAATATTGCTTTGGGCAAAAGAACTATATAAGTCACATTGTTAAGCCTTGCATATTGCATTTTTTCTAAGACTTGCAGTGTAATTTATGTACTCACATGCTACACTCAAAACAAATCTCAGAAGCCTTCAACGATGCCGAGGATAATTATGAATTCTACGCATGTTGCTATAACGAAGGGCATCCAAAGTACTAGGTTGTGAGCCCTAGTCAATTGCCTGTGAGCATATGGATGGGTCATCACTTGGAGTTATCTTCTTCCGCTGCAGTTTATTCGAGTTGTTTAGCCTAAAAAGGTGGTAATTGTAAGTTTCGACCATTAGGTCATTACTCTTTTGTTTATTATATGGCAATAGTTTTGTGTTTGTAAGATATATGTTTACATTCAAATATGTAATCGTGTACACTACCTACTAATTCGGGACTAGTGCTAAAATACACGGGGTTTGGATTCGAAATTTAGGTCCCGACACATCTGTTACTTGGGACATAGATACAACCGAAGCAACCGAGCTCCACGCTTTATGTTATTCCACGCTTTATGATAGTGTCTAGCTTTCTTTCCATATCTCGTATCCAATCATCCGCCGCTAGGGTTCCGTGCAACCGTAAAAGTTGGTGGTCTAGTTTTCAAAATCGCCCATCTAAATCTCGGGTTTGTTCCCCATTATTGGTCCCGTGATAGGGTCCAGCTTGGTGGTCCGTAGCTATTTGCTCTAAGAGTCTAGTGTGTTGCTCTATCATTATGTTTTGATTTTGTTCTGCCTGATATCGGTTTTTTTCCATCATGTCATTACTTCTACCATGCTTGGCTGGTGATCTTCTATGTCAACCTCATTCTGGTGGTTGGTGGTGTTATTTCTTGTTCTCATTCTTGACATCTTGGGAATGTATTTCTGCAGCGATTTTGACCAAACACAAAAACATAAGTAAGATTCAGACTTAGGTTAAGCTGAGAAAGAATAAGGTAAGGTTTAAGATGAAAAGAAGGAATTGAATTTTGACAAGGATGATATACATGCACAAAAAAATTATCAGTAAATAACATAACTCATTTATTTATACGAGTTGTATATATACTACTTCGAGTACATAATACAACTTGTGTTACAACCAAAAGATCATCTATTTAGGGTTCCCTCTATTCCACACTATTCTAGTGTACTCGGAACACTGCTTCTTTCACACTACAACTTCTGGTGAAAAGTTGAAATTAGGTGAGAAGAAGATAGATCTTTTATAAAAAAAAACAAATCAAGTTTTTTACAATTCTAAGTTTAGATGAGTTAGCAATATAAGGGAAAACACAAAAACAATACTTACATTTTTGTTTTCATAAATTCTTTTATAATTTTTCAAATTAAGATATTTGAAGGTCTTCACTTCCTAATTCCTAAAGCCAACCTAAGGTCTCAACCTACGGTCAAGCTAAGCTCTGATACCACTTGTAATAGCTCCAATTTTAGGATCAGTTAAAACTCCTCACAACCGCCTAGGATGTGCGGTTGTGAAGTAAGCAAAGATGTCAAGCAAACTTTTCGATTACAATAGTAACCAAGATTTTATTACACAAGGTTAGGCTTAAACAAACGGTTTTTACACCGACACGGGCATCCAAGCCCAAAGTTAATATACTTCATGACAAAAGAACCTCAAACTACAGGCATGCTTGAGCGCGATCGAGACCTAGTAACAGTAGTCGTTGTCATCTGTGGGTCCACCAAAATCCTGCTCATAAAGATCCTCTGCACTTTCCCAAGTTTCCTCTGTAGATGATTTGTAGATTTTGCAAGAATGAGTACACAACCGTACTCAACAAGCCACATGGAAAAGCTAAATAATTACATGCAAGGGGTTCAATGGATTAGTTAGGGTTTACCATATGTGGCATGTGTTGATGCATTTTGCATTTAAAGCAGTTTTTCCTTTAAAACAGTAATAAATACAACATCAGGGGGTTTCTCAATACTTGCAGTTACCAACTTAACATTTCAAAATCTCTACTTATGCCTCGTGTACTGCAATCACCCATGAACACACTTCATTAACCTAAGCACGGTGTATTCAAATACCTTTGATTATACACTCTACAGAGTTGCTCAGCTTTACCCACAAGATATCTCAAACTCATATTGTTAGATCAATATACACGCAACACGATAGCTATCATTTTATGTAAACTTGTCAAGGTGAATATGGCTTACAAAGGATGTAAACTTGTCAAAGTGAATATGGCCTACAAGAATAGGTGGGCTTGTATGTGGGGTAATAGGGTTTATCTAATTATTATGACATTCAATAGTATTATTTAAATATTTAAAGTAATTGGCACAAATACAATAATGAATGTAATAATATAAATGACTTACCTCCTTGCACAAAGTCTTCTAGACACTCGTCTTGTCCGGCGTCTTCTAGAGTCTGGTCGTCAAAGTCGTGACCTAACGTGAAAAAGAAATAACATAAACCAAATAAAATTCAGCTCAACAAGGAATGAGCTGGGAACAACATGCAAGTAAAAAAAATCGAAAAAGAACTAAAAGAGAAAGGTGGAGTGGGGTGTGGAAATTTATTCAGTGTTTAATTAGACTGAACAGAGTGGAGAAATGGATTAATGGGCTCGAAATGGTCAAAATGTGTATACAATGTCAAATCAGGGTTTTGGGAATGAAAATGTGTCAGATGATAAATAGTACTATTTTTACTATTTGTCTACGAAAACTGGACGTGACCAGTAATTAGGGTTTACTATTTTGGATTATGAACAGTAATCATGCTGCACTGTTTATGGGTTGAAAGGAATAGTATTTGGGCCGAAATAGGTGAATGAGAATTGGTGACCCATTTACTATGGCGTACCCATGGCAAAAGGCTAGGCCTTAAAGGCCCAACTCCCAGGCAGCTTGAGCCGCGCGATCGAAGGCCCGCACGCTCACCTAAGTAGAGGAGGTGTTAGGCCGGCGGTTCCGGCGGCCGGCGGGGAAGTTAGGTGGTGCGGTGAGCACTAACAAGTGATGGGGATCACGAGTGGCTTTGGTGGAGCGGGAAGGCTCTGTGGCGGCTGGCGGCGGTGGCCAAGAGAGGCGCAGCAGAAGTGCTCGGTGCCAGCGAGCTCTGGTGGGATTGGGGGGAAAAGATGGTGGGGGATAGGACCAAAAAGGTGGGGCGATGCTGTGAGGACCTCAGTTTATTTGGCTTGTAATGCTTAGCCTTCCATTGACCCTAGCATCACAAATCAAATAAACCAAGCCTCGAGATATGTATACTTCCTGAATCTGCAGATACACACCTCTTCACAAAATTATACATCAATTCCATACACGAGAGGTTACAATATCAAAACATCATAATATACAATGATTGAAATTACAAGATAAATAACAAACTACACAATGAAGCAAAAGCCATAAGATGGCGATAAATAAAAGAGCCAATTAGTGTGCCTTTACCCACAAGGCAACCAACCGGCCGCCAAGCTAGTCGTCAAACCCAAAGACATCTCACAAAAGGAAGCCCTTGGGGCTCACCTTCTTCCTCGCAACAAAAACATTAAGCAAATCATCCGAGTACAAAAATTGTTTTTGTACTCGCAAGATCGACGTGTGGACTAGCGGACCTATACATATGCTACATGCAAAGCTTATCTCGTGGAGGCCATATGTTTCATTTGCATAAAGCCAACTTTATTTGCAATAATGTAATACGCTTTTAAACGCAAGTTTGCAATTCATTTTACCGTTGAAATAATCACAAATAAAGATAGATACAAGTAACCACTGGAAGTGACTATCCCAATAGTCACCACAACATAGCACGAATCCTCGATTCGCACCACCCGCCAAGTTTTAGTTAAAAGGTTGTAGTCTAGTTCTTGGGGCGATCCGAGCGTGTCTATAACCTAGGACGAGGCTATTCGAATAGTTCAAAACCGCAGGGTGTACCAATGTACCCACACTTGCATCGCCTTTTGCCAAAGCACACTGGAAGGTATGTCGGCACGGCTAAGTCCTACGAGACTTTTTCCAATATTGTGTATTAACTACGAGCCACTCGTATGGATAGAAATCCATACGCTTACATGGTAAAGCCGAAAGACAACTACCCACTCAGATAAAGCTCTTCTGACAACTACCATGCTCCCACCTCCATCCCTCCCGCGACCTCCTGCGACCGAGAGCCAATACACGCCAAAGCATCGCCAAGAGAGGTCCCATATACTCTAGTGTGGTTAGCACGCAAAATGCTCAAGACGGTGGCGCAAGTAACTCGGTCCTTAATCGACTCTGGCACCATTCCGGCCACACCCAATGTATCACACCAATCATACCGCAGCCTAAGTCTAAATCATTTTGTTTTCAGTTTTAGTTTTGCAATTAAACATGGCATAAGCTGAAAACATAAGGAATAATAATAATTTTATGTGATCAAGATCATCGACTAAGTCGATGATCGCCAATTCTACCGATGACTAAGCATGGCTAAGCAACCGACCCGTAATCTACTAAGCGACAAGAGTCCATCCAACGAACTCCAATCACAGAAATAACCTAGGCTCGTAGTAGAGGACAATCATTTACCTACAGATTATGCATCTAAAGGATTAACTACTCAATTTAACACAAATTAAGCGATGCATACATACAGTTGAAACAAAATATTGGACTTTAAAATACTGGGATTAACATGATCAAACTGCTTGCCTTTGCTTTGTTTGAGATATTTGACTTGCTGCAGAGGATCACTCTCGTAATCGACGTCATCTAACGATAAAAACTGCCAAACCGAAAAACAGCGAATAAACACCAGAATGCCAAAGGATCCAAAACAATAACATCAAGATAGATTATGAAATTAGGAACAACAAATTAGTTGATTAGGAGTTTATTTAAATTAGTTAGGATTTCTTATTACCGATCTTTCCAAACTCACTTATTTCCACGATAATCATACAACCAAAATCAATCCTCTTATATATTTTATTCTATCACAGACTTTGATGGTGATTGCGTGCACATCTATTAGCTACAACATATTATCACATTTTAATTAACTAACTATTCTATGCAACTATTACTGCTATAAGTTCATTTAGACCTACAAATATGCTATTGGAAAACTGACTAACTACTTAGCCAAGCATGCATTCTAATCAGATTTTCTAATCCAATTGACTTCATCGACACTTCTAGTTTGCAACTTCTTTCTTTGCTCAACCGCATTGACCAGGGACCCTATGTAGTCGTAAATGCTATCAACTAAACCCTACAAATTCAAATTCAAACTTTGCCAACTCTACTTCTTCTTCATTAAATCTTCAAAATGCTAAACATTAGAATGAGTGATCTAAATAGTTCATCACCAAACTTAGCTAACTGAAACAACAAATTTCTTAACTAACAGAATAACCAATCCCAAGGTTCAAGGACAAGTCCGAAATCATATTACATCGGTCATATACCTACAACAGTAACATTTTTCCGGAATTAAGGTGCTAATCAATCCATTTTCATCGAAACTCACTTACTCAAGTGCCAATTAGGTTTGAGAAATCAATTCGGGCCATTCAAAAGACTCAAGTGCATTTCACCCTATACATGCTCTTCTCATTTCATCGACAACACACTTGTCAAATAACACTCCTCGATATCGGTTCATTGACAACACAAAGTGAAATTAGTTTCGTGGATTAAACTCATTTCAAAACTCCACTTCCAATTTGCTAATACATTTGAGAGAACTAATGGGCATTCACAAGGTGATTAGCGATGAATGGCTTGGTTTAAGAGGGTGGGTCCCACCGCTATCCACATGGACTTCAAAGGAGTAACAGGAGGCTCGGCTGAAATGGGGCCGTGGTGGTCGCCGGTGAGGGGACCCAGTGAGGCGGTGGCGATGGCCAAAATGGGTTGCCGGGTGTCAAGGAGGCTATGGGTGGTCGCGGATGGCCGAGAGGCACGCGGCGGCGCGAGCAAGGCTAGCGCCGCCGGCCGTGGAGGTGAAACGTGGCCGCAGAGCTCGGGTGGATTTGAGATCAAAATGGAGGAGCATGAGCACTAGTGAGGTACCGAACGGCCCGGTGGTCGGCGATGACGAGAGTGGCCGAGAGGCACGGCGACGAGGCCTGCGCGCAGGGGTGGTTCTCGATGGGCGACCTGGAGTGAATGAGAGAGCAAATGAGTTGTCGGGAAGGTATAGGGGTATATCAAGATGCTCACAAAGGAGGAATCGAGCTCGCTCGGCTGGAGGAGGCACGCGCATGGAAGAAGCGGTTTCGCCGCACCAAGAAGAAACCGCGCGCGCAGCCTCGGTGGCGCAAACTCAAAATTGATAGAGGAGAACACTTCCTTGTGGTGCAAGGCACGCCGTGACGCGTTGTGGGTGGTCGGGATCACCGGAGCAGCCGGGAAGCTTGGAGGCGGCGTGGTGCTGCTCACGGCTCCAAGAGCTCAGTGGAGAAAATGGACGAAGGGGAGGGAAGGAGAAAACCGGGAAGGGGGAGCTCTCGGCTGGCTTTTGTATGGGAAGACGGAGGTAGCGAGGTGGAGGCAGATGGGCGGCGAGGTGACCGGCGTATGCACGATGCAAGCGGTGATGGGTGGCGGCGGCAAGGCTCGGCGAGCTGGCGGCGCGAGCGGCGAGCAGACGCAAGCGCCGCGTGGAGGAAAGGTTCTCGCGACGGCCCTGTGTAAGTGAGAGGGAGAGAGGTGGCTCGGTGCGAGTTGGTTCGGTCGAACTCAAGGCGAAGGGCCTTACGGAGGAACAGTAACATGTTTTTAGTTTTAGGGTTTTAGTTTGACTGAAATCAACACAAGTTTGACCTAACTGCTTGAAATAGAAATAAAATTCTAAAATCCTGAAAATTTTTGTGGACACTCTAAGGTTCACAAGGGACTTAGGAAAATAATTTCAGACATTTTATATACTAAAATTTGTTAGAATTAAATTACTTTCAAATCTGCATTTGGGATTTCATTTGAATTTTAGTGAAATCAAAACACTTCTAAAAATTTGGTAAAAATAATTACAATTCAGTATAAATAATCTAGTATTTGAATAAATTATTTTAGGAAACTTTCATTCACACATTTTTCTGAAATTCAAATAGCAAAGGGATTTAGGTTTAAAAATTTGAAATCTCAACACAAACTTTAATACAAACATCAAAAATTTAAAATTGTGCACAAGTCTCAGAAAACCAAGAGCATGACCAAGAGATACAACAAAAGTTTTTAATCTTTAATACTTTTATACATTTGAAATACAAACCCTAATTTTGGGGTTGTTACAAATCTACCCCTTAACAGAATCTCGCCCCGAGATTCGGTAGTTCTAAGTCGAACGAAAGGCTGTGGCAACCTAGGTGGGTTTGGTTACGGGGTCGCTTTTCGGATTTCGACGCGAGCCGAACTCAACTTCGAATCCGGAGAGGTTCTTAAGAAGTTTTAGGTTCTAAAGTGGGAAGCTTTGCTGAAGGATTTCTAATGTCCTTCTGATAAGTGTCTTCTAGGTGGTTCTTTTCAACTCTAAACGAAATGCATCATCTGTTGTCTTGATTTCCTTCAGAGATAGTGCTGGAAGATCATGACGCAGATCCGACGTTGCGCCACATTTTCCTTTCCATTGCTTTGTTTAACCTTTCCTTTCTTGATTCAAGATAATTTGACATCATGCTTCACGCCGCTCTCTCGGTAGTACAAGGACTCGGCTCCACTCAATCGACCGAAAGGGCATCGATCGATAGAACGGAAAGATCGGTTAGATGGTATTCTAGGATCAACACCAGACTCGGCCAGAAAAGAGAAGTCAAGCAAGGTTTAAGGTGGTCTCACTTAACCTCACTTCTCTAGTTCTATTTGCTTGGCTGGGACAGGAAATGCACATGACGAATGCATGAGGGGATGCATGTGTGCAAAATCAGTTCTAAGGCAAATTTTAAATTTTGGTTAATGAAAGCGCAAATGCTCACATGCATGCTTACATGCTTCTACCGAAATGCAAATGCTTACATGCTTCTTGTTCTATGCAACTTGAGTAACATGACATGCTTGACTTAATTTAGAAACTATATGCATGATCAAAGTATAGGAATCAGGATGCCTAACAAGTATTTTGAGGTATCTTCTACCCCCCTTAAATTTTTTTGGTACATGAAGGATAAGTTGAGGAAAGAATAGGCATAAGGTGAGGGAATGGTAATGAGTATGCAATTTAATTCTAGCATGTACTAATCATTCCAAAATCACCATAATGAGATTAATTGAACCACCGATAGTTTTCCGACATAATTGCGATGCATGCCGCCCATAGGCGATGCGCAACTATTTGGAACAAAGAGAGCAAGTGATTACAAAACCTAACGTCTATATCCTAAGTAATATCTTTAGGGCGTGTATATTGTAAGAATAAACCCTAATTTAATCCTAATATCGCCATAAGGCTTCGTCCAGGGGAAATAGACATTACCCTAACCCGATTGCAAACACATAACAAGCAAGAAATGAACTCCAAATATTTGTATAAAATCATAAGACCAGTGCAAAACCACAAAGCAGAAGATTTGCTTCCCGGTACGACTAACTCATATTGAATGAACGAGCAATCGTTTAGGATGGTAACATTTTTAGAACACAGCTCAAGTTCTAACGCATCTAAAAGGCATAGCAAAAACCATATAAGGGTGCATTGGGTACTAGCCATCTAATATCACATCTTACCCTTTTAATCCCATGAGTTTTAGTTGATTTATCATCTCATTTTTAACCCTAACGACGAACTAAGTGCTCGCAGTCCAAAACTTGTGCTTGCTGTCCAGATTTTGTATCCGAGCTCCGAGATGAGTGCTTCAACTCCGAGTCCTTCAAATCTTCACTAAATAACAACTAACACTTCATATTTTCAACTCTCATTATTCCCCAAACCGAATTTAACCGTTAACCAACTAACTTTGAAATGAGAAGAGAGGGGAACAACTTTTTCGAAAACTCAACAAGAATAAGGCAAGATGAGCAAGCTAAGATAGGTAAGGAGTAAAATCTGAAATCTTACTTAAGTTTTCATAACCCATTTGACATTTTAAAAATAAGTTTTTCAAAATATCCTAAAGACGACAAAGCTAGGGGTTTCTACGGTCAGTACAGCTCTGATACCAACTTTGTGAGGACATCAGTTTATTTGGCTTGTAATGCTTAGCCTTCCATTGACCCTAGCATCACAAATCAAATAAACCAAGCCTCGAGATATGTATACTTCCCTAATCGCAGATACACACCTCTTCACAAAATTATACATCAATTCCATACACGAGAGGTTACAATATCAAAACTTCATAATATACAACAGATTGAAATTACAAGATAAATAACAAACTACACAGCGGAAGCAAAAGCCATAAGATGGCGATAAATAAAAGAGCCAATTAGTGTGCCTTTACCCACAAGGCAACCAACCGGGCCGCCAAGCTAGTCGTCAAACCCGCAGCACATCTCACAAAAGGGAAGCCCTTGGGGCTCACCTTCTTCCTCTGCAACAAAAACATTAAGCAAAGCATGTGAGTACAAAAATTGTTTTTGTACTCGCAAAACTGACGTGTGGACTAGCAGACCTATACATATGCTACATGCAGGCTTATCTGGTGGAGGCCATATGTTTCATTCGCATAAAGCTAACTTTATTTGCAATAATGTAATACAGGTTTAAAGGCAAGTTTGCAATTCATTTTTACTGTTGAAATAACTGCGAAATAAAGATAGATACAAGTAACCACCTGGAAGTGACTATCCCAATAGTCACCACAACATAGCACGAATCCCTGATTCGTACCACCCGTCAAGTTTTAGTTAAAAGGTTGTAGTCTAGTTCTTGGGGGGCGTATCCGAGCGTGTCTATAACCTAGGACGAGGCTATTCGAATAGTTCAAACCCTGCAGGGGTGTACCAATGTACCCACACTTCAGACCGCCTTTAAGCCAAAGCACACTTCCGAAGGTATGCTGGCACGGCTAAGTCCTACGAGACTTTTTCCAATATTGTGTATTAACTACGAGCCACTCGTATGGATAGAAATCCATACGCTTACATGGTAAAGCCGAAAAGACAACTACCCACTCGTGATAAAGCTCTTCGGACAACTACCATGCTCCCACCTCCATCCTCCCGCGACCTCCCGCGACCGGAGCCAATACACGCCAAAGCATGGGCCAAGAGAGGTCCCATATACTCTAGTGTGGTTAGCACGCAAAATGCTCAAGACATTGGCGCAAGTAACTCGGTCCTTAACTGACTCGGGCACCATTCCAGTCACACCCAACAGATCACACCAATCATACCGTTGTGCCTAAGTCTAAATCATTTTTGTTTTCAGTTTTAGTTTTGCAATTAAACATGGCATAAGCTGAAAACATAAGGAATAATAATAATTTTATGTGATCAAGATCATCGACTAAGTCGATGATCGCCCAATTCTACCGATGACTAAGCATGGCTAAGCAACCGGACCCGTAATCTACTAAGCGACAAGAGTCCATCCAACGAACTCCAATCACAGCAAATAACCTAGGCTCAGGTAGTAGAGGACAATCATTTACCTACAGATTATGCATCTAAAGGATTAACTACTCAATTTAACACAAATTAAGCGATGCATACATACAGTTGAAACAAAATATTGGACTTTAAAATACTGGGATTAACATGATCAAACTGCTTGCCTTTGCTTTGTTTGAGATATTTGACTTGTCGCAGAGGATCACTCAGAATCGACGTCATCTAACGATAAAAGCGCCAAACCGAAAACAAATAATAAACACCAAAATGCCAAAAGGATCCAAAAACAATAACACCGAAGATAGATTATGAAATTAGGAACAACAAATTAGTTGATTAGGAGTTTATTTAAATTAGTTAGGATTTCTTATTACTGATCTTTCCAAACTCACTTATTTCCACGATAATCATACAGTCAAAATCAATCCTCTTATATATTTTATTCTATCACAGACTTTGATGGTGATTATGTGCACATCTATTAGCTACAACATATTATCACATTTTAATTAACTAACTATTCTATGCAACTATTATCGCTATAAGTTCATTTAGACCTACAAATATGCTATTGGAAAACCGACTAACTACTTAGCCAAGCATGCATTCTAATCGATTTTCTAATCCAATTGACCTTCATCGACACTTCTAGTTTGCAACTTCTTTCTTTGCTCAACCGCATTGACCAGTGGACCCTATGTAGTCGAAATGCTATCAACTAAACCCTACAAATTCAAATTCAAACTTTGCCAACTCTACTTCTTCTTCATTAAATCTTCAAAATGCTAAACATTAGAATGAGTGATCTAAATAGTTCATCACCAAACTTAGCTAATCAAACAACAAATTTCTTAACTAATCGTAATAACCAATCCCAAGGTTCAAGGACAAGTCCAAATCATATTACGGTCATATACCTACAAAGAACATTTTTCCGAATTAAGGTGCTAATCAATCCATTTTCTTATCGAAACTCACTTACTCAAGTGCCAATTAGGTTTGAGAAATCAATTCGCTCATTCAAAAGACTCAAGTGCATTTCACCCTATACATGCTCTTCGGTTCATCGACAACACAAATTGTCAAATAACACTCCTCGATATCAGTTCATTGACAACACAGTGAAATTAGTTTCAGGGATTAAACTCATTTCAAAACTCCACTTCCAATTTGCTAATACATTTGAGTGAACTAATGGGCATTCACAAGGCTGATTAGCAGTGAATGGCTTGGTTTAAGAGGGTGGGTCCCACTGTCAGTCACAGGACTTCAAAGGAGTAACAGGGGAGGCTCGGGCTGAAATGGGGTTGTGGTGGTCGCCGGTGAGGGGAGTGGTGCGGAGGCGGTGGCGATGGCCAAAATGGGTTGCCGGGGTGTCAAGGAGGCTATGGGTGGTCGCGGGATGGCCGAAGAGGCACGGTGGCGGCGCGAGCAAGGCTAGCAGCGGCCGGCCGTGGAGGTGAAACGTGGCCGCAGAGCTCGGGTGGATTTGAGATCAAAATGGAGGTAGCATGAGCACTAGTGAGGTATCTGGAACGGGCCTGGGTGGTCGGCGATGACGGAGAGTGGCCGGAGAGGCACGGCGACGAGGGCCTGCGGCGGCGCGGGGTGGTTCTCGATGGCGGCGACCTGGAGTGAATGAGAGACCAAATGAGTTGTCGGGGAAGGTATAGGGGTATATCAAGATGCTCACAAAGGGAGGAATCGAGCTCGGGCTCGCTGGAGGAGGCACGGCGGCGGAAGAAGCGGTTTCGGCCGGAGCCGAAGAAGAAACCGTGCGCGCAGCTCCTCGGTGGCGCAAACTCAAAATTGATAGAGGGGAACACTTCCTTGTGGTGCAAGGCACGCTGTGACGCAGTCGTGGGTGGTCGGGGATCACCAGAGCAGCCGGGAAGCTTGGAGGCGGCGTGGTGCTGCTCACAGCTCCAAGAGCTCAGTGGAGAAAATGGACGAAGGGGAGGGAGGGAGAAAACCGGGAAGGGGGAGCTCTCGGCTGGCTTTTGTAGGGGAAGACGGAGGTAGCGAGGTGGAGGCGGCATGGGCGGCGAGGTGACCGACGTGGCGTGGCACGCATGCGGGCGGCGACGGTCGGGCGCAGGCGCCGGCGATCCGTCATACGGGCGAGCAGACGCGGGCGCCGCGTGGAGGAAAGGTTCTGGCGACGGGGCCCACAGGTAAGTGAGAGGGAGAGAGGTGGCTCGGTGCGAGTTGGTTCGGTCGAACCTGGGTTGCGAAGGGGCCGGTCGGAGGAACAGTAACATGTTTTTAGTTTTAGGGTTTTAGTTTGACTGAAATCAACACAAGTTTGACCTAAACGTTTGAAATAGAAATAAAATTCTAAAAATCCTGAAAATTTTTGTGGACACTCTAAGGTTCACAAGGGACTTAGGAAAAATAATTTCAGACATTTTATATACTAAAATTTGTTAGAATTAAATTACTTTCAAATCTGCATTTGGGATTTCATTTGAATTTTAGTGAAATCAAAAACACTTCTAAAAATTTGGTAAAAATAATTACAATTCAGTATAAATAATCTAGTATTTGAATAAATTATTTTACGAAACTTTCATTCACACATTTTTCTAAAATTCAAATAGCAAAGGGATTTAGGTTTAAAAATTTGAAATCTCAACACAAACTTTAATACAAACATCAAAAATTTAAAATTGTGCACAAGTCTGTAGAAAACCAAGAGCATGACCAAGAGATACAACAAAAGTTTTTAATCTTTAATACTTTTATACATTTGAAATACAAACCCTAATTTTGGGGTTGTTACAGATGCTTACCGTGAGCTCAATTTGAAGGTTGGGTGGACGGAGGTGGCGATTTGTCATCGGGTTCATCGGAGAAGAAGAGTGGGGCAGCAGCGGTTTCTCGAAAATTGTCCGGCCTTGGAGGGGTGGTTGACAGGGAGGTGGCAGAAGGGAAAGTGATGAAGGAGGGACGCTCTGGGGGGCCTTTTATAGGCTGGGGAGAGACGGTGGAGCAGGGAGGCGACGTGGTTGGCTGGGCACGGTTGGGCGGCTATGGCGCGCGGGAAGGCAAGGTGGCGGTGGAGATGCATGCCGCATTCAAGGCGAGGTGAGGTGGCGGCTAACGGAGGCGGCGCCAAAGGGGATGGCGTGGGGAGATGACGACAGGGAAGAAGGGGGAAGGCGCGCGGGGCAAAAGCCGTTTTTGGCTGAGGAAAATGGGGAGGCTAAAAAGGGAAAGCGGGAGTTGGTTGGAGTTTCCGAAAAGGGAAAATAAATTCAAATTCAACCAATAGATTTCAAAAACTTTTGAAATTTTGAATTTCGGGTTGTTTCACTATAAATCTCGGATGAGTCAAAGTTAAATATATACCAAATCTCCTACTCTGCTTGTTTGTACACAATTTGATCATCTAAGGTAAACAGAAATATGCCTAAGCTAGGCTTATCACTCGTTACTTTTTTTTTGGCTTCTCTTTCTTGCGCAATTTTCATTCAGAGTAAGTTCAACTTTCAAGGAAAAAAATTGACTCGTTAGTATCCGGTTTATGCAAAGTGTGCTTTTCACACATGAGAATATTTAGGAGATACGGACTTTACTCTGATTTGTGTCTTAGGATATGGCCCTTAGATTGTTTCATTCTGCATCTATCATACTTTCAGTGCAACATAAAGTCATAAACTCCATTGTGTAATTGTGTAAAATCAAACGAAAATAACTATTGCCCCTAAGAATCTAAGAAGCAGGCAAGAAAAGAAAAGGAATGATCTCGGGTGTCTTAAAGTGAATGCAAGATTTGTACTATATCTTCAAAGTGGCTTCGATTAAACTATTCAATTGTTGGTTACAACACTATGTAGTGCGACACGAGCAATACACTACTCCACTGTATAGTGGTAGTGCTAGCTCAAAAGTTTCAGGGCAAAGTGAGAACATTCTTTGTTACTGCTTCCTTCGATTTAAACTTTACCTGTGCCGACAAATCTCGCTTTTTGAACTAAACGAACCAAAAATGGAGATGGATTCGTATCGTTTGCCTGCAGCTCAAAAGTAGAGGTACGATTGTCTTCTGACTATTCTCAATCGTGCACTCGAAAATAGATGTGTCCAATTTTCTGTCCACCTTCATGGCTTCATGTCGAGTACTGATTTTTCAATGAGATTGTCAACAATGGGGGAAGGGAAAGTGTGCAATAGTAAGCATAGCGAAGGATGCTAATCTAATGGAGATTATCTTGTAAACAAATGTAGACCCAGTCACTTTTTTTTTTATTGCGAGGGAAGTTCTTATAAGGCTCTTCTTACTTAGAAATAGGTATAGACAAAAGAAGGAAAAAAGAATAGAAAGGACATGTGCCTGTGTACAATCAAGTCCTGAAGATATTATTGCTGCAACTCAATATCATAGTAGGAACGAAGAGTATACATATTAGCATCCTGTCATTAGAAAGTTCATATGATCCACTGAAGTATGGTGGTGCGGCGATTTAACCTTCTGACCTAAAAAGTGGGCTATTTTAACCCCACGGCGTTGCAAAACCAGATTACTTACCCCCGAGGTGGTTTCGGAGGCAGTTTTGCCATCGTAGTGATCGACGTGGATCACGACACAAGACTTCTTGTGGCAGAGGCGCTCGATGGTGTCGTCTGTCGAGAGAGAGAGAGAGAGAGAGAGAGAGAGAGAGAGAGAGAGAGAGAGAGAGAGAGAGAGACAGCAGAGGAGCTGGCGCAGTGGCTCTAGCGACCAACAGCAATGGCAACGGGCGGCTCGGGCGGCATAAGCGACGGCGCTCCACTCCTTCACTCACCCCGCAAATCCCACCATCTTTCATGCTCTGTCAACACCGTGCGAGGTTGTCTTCCCTGCAGCCGCCACCGCTCGCCACCCGCTCCGCCGCCTCAAGTGAAACTCTTGCGAAATCACTCGTGTCACTTCATGTTCTAGCATCATATCAACTTTTCCTCACTCAATTTCATATTCCTCGCAACTCATCGCCGAATTTTGTCGCTCACCGTGTCACAATTCAACTCACTACCTCCGTCAATCTCATCACCCTCAGTAAGCTTCTCTGCAATTCCTCGCACCTATAGCATCACCATCATCTATTTAATCTCTTCCTCACTACAATTTGGCCGATGCACATCTGTGGTGCGCCGCCACCGCCGTGATAAAGGATCCAACTAGCAAGCTAGCGGGATCTCATTGTTTGACCCGATCTTTCACAGTACACCTTGATAGTAGCCTCCTAACCCTTGCGCAGCACAAGAACAACAATGCCTCCTTGATAAACCTTCTTCCACGCACACCGTAGCACGTGAACAAAGAATAGAAGAACCGGAGTTCCAGCGAATAAAAATCCAACACCTCAATTGGATTCAACACACCAAAGAGTAATTTATCTCGAAAATCTCAAGACCACATCAAACGTGTCACCAAAACTATGATGATTTTCCAGTACCTATTCCTTAACTCATAACTTGTCCACCCTTACAATGGGCTATGTACTGGCCTTATATTGGCACCTAAGGGTGCGGCCAAACACACGCACGCACGGCCTGGGGCCGAAACAAACTAAGAAACATGATCTACCTAGACTCTATCCCTAAGAAACAGACTAAACATCCAAAACAGACTCTTACTTTCCTAATAAACTTATTTGAATTGGTATGGAACCAATCCTGATGTATCTGATCAGGAAAACCATATGTTCTTCTATTCCTGGCCCATCTCTGGCTTCCGATCTTTCCATCTTCTTCACTTGCCATATTGGTTTTGGACCACCTGGTCGAAGACCTAGATGCAGACCTAGTCATGGTCGTAACCCTTCTGGATGTGGTAGCCGGCCTCCTGAACATGGTCGTAGACCATCTGGACGTGGTCGTAGGCTAACTAGTGGTGGTCGTAGACCATCTACATGTGGTCGTAGGCCACCTGGTAGTGGTCATTGGCTGTTCCCACTAAGTACTGTAGTCGACGAGTATTGTTCCTTCTGAGTGCTCCTCCCTACGAGTACTGTTCCCGTTGAGTACTGTTCCCGACAAGTGCTCCTGCCGACGAGTACTGTTCCCATCGAGTACTGTTTACTATAGGTACCCCATCCACCGAGAACTAGTCATAGACCCTGTGGAAGTGTCGTGAACCTTGCGGAAGTGATCGTAGCCCTCTAGGAACTAGTCGAGATCTTCTCAAGCCGTTGTGGACATTCTTTGAACCGGTCGTAGACCTTCCGAGCTGGTCGTGGACCTTCAGGAACTAGTTGTGGACCTTGCTCTCTTCTGGCTCTAATTGCACCTGGCTAACTCTTGGCCAAATCAGTAACAATGTTGTTTGGTGTTGTATCTATCATCCCCTACCCCCTTCAAGCGAAACCATCATCGGTTTTAGGATAATCTTCAAAACCTTTTTCTCCTCAACAGCAAGCATGATTTTAGATTTGATTGCACTGTCTGCCATTGGTTTTAGCACATGACGTTTGCCTTTATGCTTGAAAGTGTATGTGTTGATTCTCCCAGCATATGTGACATCACGATCATACTGCCACAACCTTACCAATAGCAAGCCGCAAACTTCCAATGGCAAAACATCGCACTCTACATGGTCAACATACTCGCCAACTAAAAACGACACACGTACCTTATGTGTTATTTTCAACTTTTCGACCTTTTTCAACCAACCCACATAATGAGGTTCAGAATGCCCCCATGTGGACAGCCCCAACACGTACACCAAATCTTTGCTAATCATGTTGGTGAAACTTCGACCGTCACTGATCAACTTGCACGACGTGCCTTTGACTTCGCAGTGAGTTTGGAACAAGCTCCAACGCTGCCTTGTTGCCACCTTATCAACGCTGTCGCCTTGCAACTTCTTGGCTTGGATGTTTAGCCCACTAGATGGTGTATCGTCCTCCTTCGTTTGGTCGGGGGTAGAAAAAATTTTAGTACCCTCGCCCGATAGCTGTGACTCTTCTTTTGTTGTGGCCGAACAACTATTAGTAGTAGCAGCAATCTTCTTCTTCTCAATAGTAGCTTGTACATGATCTCTCTGTTGATGATCCTTCAAGCATCGCTCAAGTGTATGACTCGATGTAATAACGCTCGCCTCATTGAACAAAAGTATACAACATGTTCAAGAAATCGCGTAAGGATCAAAATAATCCTTTGCCACTTCCTCCGATTAATCCATGGCTTTCCAAGCAAAGAACGAGCACACACACATATGTGTAGAAAGCACGTCACACACCACCACATCGCAAGTCCACACAACGTGAACCGTACCTTGACACGATGTTTGATCACAAATTATTGATCTTGCCATTGAACCTTGTATGAGTCAGGGTGTGGTATCAATTGGAGCTTCAAGTGGTCGACGAAGGTTTGACTTACCAAGTTCATGGCAGCAAACTTATCCACCATCACAGTGCTTGTAGTCGCTCCCACTTGACATCTTGCATAGAATTAAGATGACCAAATCTCTTGCAATGGATTTTTCTCACATGAGTTCAGATCGAACTAGAGAGAATAATCCATCTTCATGTCTTCCGCCATCATCCCTTCTTGCAGAAAAAAAATCAACACGTACCATGATCAACTTGGCGCTCTGATACCACCTGATAAAGGATCCAACTAACAAGCTAGCGGGATCTCGTTGTTTTGCCCGATTTTTCACGGTACACCTTGATAGTAGCCTCCTAGCCCTTGCGTAGCACAAGAACAACAAGGCCTCCTTGATAAACCTTCTCCCACGCACACCGCGGCACGTGAACAAAGGGTAGAAGAACCGAAGTTCCAGCGAGTAAAAATCCAACACCTTAATTGGATTCAATACACCAAAGAGTAATTCCTCTCGAAAATCTTAAGACCACGTCAAACGTGCCACCAAAACTATAGTGATTTTTTGGTATCTATTCCTTAACTCATAACTTGTCCACCCTTACAATAGGCTATGTCCTGGCCTTATATTGGCACCTAACGGTGTGGTCAAACACATACACGCACGGCCTGAGGCCGAAACAAACTAAGAAACGTGATCTACCTGGACTCTATCCCTAAGAAACAGACTAAACATCCAAAACGGACTCTTACTTTCCTAATAAACTGATTTGAATTGGTATGGAACCAATCTAGATGTATCTGATCGGGAAACCGTATGTTCTTCTATTCCTAGCACATCTCTGGCTTCCGATCTTTTCATCTTCTTCACTTGCCATATTGCTTTTGGACCACCTGGTTGAAGACCTAGATGTAGACCTGGTTGTGGTTGTAACCTTGCTGGATGTGACAGCCAACCTCCTGAACATGGTCGTAGACCATCTGGACGTGGTCGTAGGCCAACTGGTGGTGGTCGTAGACCATCTAGACGTGGTCGTAGACCACCTGGTAGTGGTCGTAGGCTGTTCCCACCAAGTACTGTAGTCGAAAAGTATTGTTCCTTCTGAGTGTTCCTCCCTACGAGTTTTGTTCCCGTTGAGTACTATTCCCGACGAGTGCTCCTGCCGACAAGTACTGTTCCTAGTACTATTTACTACAGGTACCCCTTCCGCCGAGAACTGGTCATAGATCCTGTGAAAGTAGTCGTGAACCTTGCGGAAGTGGTCGTAGCCTTCCAAGAACTGGTCATAGATCTTTTGGAGCTGGTCATGGACCTTGCTGAACTCGTCGTGGACCTTCTGGAGCTGGTTGTGGACCTTCTGGAACTGGTTGTGGACCTTGCATTCTTCTGGCTCTGATTGCACCTGGCTCACTTTTGGCCAAATCAGTAATAATGCTGTTTGCTGCCGTATCACGCCGCCACCTTCTTCCCCGGTGCTGGCCCCTATCGCCTTGCCATCTCTAACCATCTCCGGCTGCACCGCCTGCACTGGAGGATTCCCCTTGTCGTCATGTTGCCTGTGCGCACCGCCAAATCTCAAGAAGAACGCCGGCACCGCTGTCTGCCTACGTCTGGCGGCCACCACGTCATTGCTAGCGCCGCCTCCATGCCTCTTCGCCTGCGACACTGCAGCCCATCCCCACTGTGGCCTATCCCTTCCCGAGGGTCTCGCTGACCCATTTTGCCCATTGCTTATGCCTCCTGAACCGCCGGTTGCCGTCGCCAGAGTCACTGTGCCTGCTCCTCTGCTCTCTCTCTCTCTCTCTCTCCCTCTGTTTCTCTCTTGATTTCTCTGTTTCTCTTTCCTTCTCTCTCTCACAACAAGAAATGCTGAGTCAACTGCTACGTTAGTCGCCACAGTGGCAAAATCACCTCCGAAACCATCTCAGGGGTTAAGTACTATGGTTTTGTAACGTCATAGGGTTAAATAGCTAATTTTTTAGGTAAGAGGGTTAAGTGACCACACCACCATACTTCTAGTCGAAATTTGAAGCGGATCAATCTATATTATACAAGCCACAGATATCGGGGTACGAGTTCAATCAAAGTTTCCATCTCCTGCAACAAACTCCTCCTGCCTCAAATTTTTCAAGACCTGCTACGCGTACGAAGGAAAATATATACTAGATATTGATACAGACAGTAACTGACAAGTAAGTCAATAACCACCTTTGACAGTAAGGGCACAAAGAATAACCGACAAGTAACTCGACATGTAAAATTCAAGGGAACCTGTAAGATTTTTTTTCTCTAGCCACAGTTAATCAGCAAAAAAAAATCATCATCGCCTTCGAAAGGGAGAGGCTGCCCTTCACCTCCCTTCTCACGGCATCTCGGTTGGGTTGATGTGATGCACACACCAAGCATGCAAACATACATACAACTTTGAAAGTAGCTCTCACGTGGTGATGGTGGCGCCGTCCGTGTGTTTCGTTTCGTCGATGTCTTGGCAAGCCATCCAGCCATTGGCCGGAAAAGGCCGGGCTGCGTTTCTTCGCGCCTCTACCGCTGCCTAGTGGAGACGACGACGTGCCCCTTTTAGAACCATGTTCCTTGATAATTAATGCAATGTCAATTAGTGTAGCTTTCGCAAAGGATGGAGAAAGTGACCTGCATTCCTGACCTCTGGTGAGTTTTAGACAAAGGCTTTTGGCCAATCTTTATAAGAAAGCAAAGAATAACATACGACGAAACTCTACAGTGTCCATAGAGTCTCATTTCGGCATTCTCAACCAGAATTACCAAGTAAACACATTCCAACGTACAATGAACTAGAGTGGTAGCCTGACTCGTAATGCAGCATTCAGAATTCAGTTCCCAACACTGGCAGAATACAGGTTCAAGGGAAGCGTAACGTCTGCCTTGCTTCTACAAAGGCCCAGTGTGCCTTAGCTCTGATCTGAGCCATCCAAGGGAAGTGAAGCGTCCAGATTGCTCTAGGCCTCCAGCCCATCCTAAGCACATGAGAAGGCAAACTGAAACTATCATTCAGGATTCCTCTTCTGAATGTGGCACTGAATGGACAGGTAGTGCTCTCTTGTCCCCTTTATTTTCCTGCGTCCATGAAGATAAGCATGTCTCCTACTGTGATGCGTTAAATATCTCCTTGCAGAACATGTTATAGATTCCATGGGCATAAAACTTTGGCCCACTCTGTTTGGATGGTCCTATCATATCAGTCCATCAGGATCAGGGTGTGGCGATCCTGCTCGATCGGCCTGGTGATACTCTGAATGGATCACGATTCCTGGCTAAAGCAACTCGATAACTTTGCCAAAGATAAGTTTTTGTGAAGTGTAAAGATGTCTTTACTACTCTCCAACTTCAGTGATGAAATGATGAATTGGGGAAAGCAACTTTACTTACCAACTGGCTCCCACAAAAAAAGGACTCATAGTATATTAGTGCCTCATGATTTGCAGTTCCTTTGACTATTGATATTTTTTACTGACAATTGACAGCATTTGGATATTGTCAACCAGCAAACAGTTTTTTTCGTTGTTTTTTAGAGCAACTAGTTAACTAATAGTGGCAAGCTAACATTTTGTTCACTGTTTTTTTTAGAATAACTACTAGTGGCACATGAAGGATGAAGCGTATGGCAACCAATTGGTTGTCTAATGGGTCAGAACCAAAATTGACTCATTTCATCAGACTACAGCATCTGCCACTGCCCAAACTCCTTTTGCTTGTGTTGCCAATATTTGCCACGGTTTGTACTGCCCTCTGAAAATTCAATTATTCCTTTCCAACCACAAACACCACAGCATGTATGATATCTTTGAATCCAACTTGTTTACGCCTTTTCTATATTGCAACCACATCCGGAAACATACTGGAATTAGGTAGCATATTGTTGGACCTAATTAGATTGCCAGTAGACTGAACAACAAGAATCAATTACATTGACAAATACAACTTAAACTATAGTGCTGCATTTCAAGTTCAGAATTCAATTACAGTTTTTTTTTTTCAAATTTCACTAAGCTATTAATTCGAGAAGCACAGAAGATAAAACGAATAGAAACAAGGTACAAGCTGATCCAACTCTGGAACACTAACCATGATAAGCACTTAGCACTAAGCAGTGCCTTGTGGCAACCGATCAGTTCGATGTTGAAACAAATCTTCATCTTCAGTTTGCCGATCCTGACGCTCGCCTTGCCATGCCCAAACGATGTCCTTAAGTGCTGGTTTCATGTCCTGCTTCCACAAGTTTTGGTATTCTAGTGTATCTCCATTGTTCTTCTTGATTTCTACCAAATGAAATGAAGGAGTGACCTCAAAGATCTCTGCATCAATTGCCAAGACACCTTTCCTTCCTTCACTTGCACCTTCCATTTTCAGCACACCACCTTCTTTCTTCTTTACCGTCAACTTTGAACATGTGGCGGCATCCTCTAGTTTTGAGATAATAACTGAAGCTGATTGACTAGATGTGAACTTTGCCTCTTTTCTTTTATCAGTCTCCTCAAACAAGCCTGAAAGATCGAAGCCTTCTGAAAGAGAAATAATATCAAAAGCATTAAGGTTGGTGAGTTTTCCTGAATCCTGTTTCTCCTCAACTGTTTTGCTGCTACTGCTACCTGTGGATGAGAAAACCACATTAACATCAGCAAGAGCTGTTACTGCTTCCTTTATCTCCACATTCTTACGAATTAGCTTGCTGTCAAGCCCTTTTTTAAACCAGTAAGTTTCCATTATTTTTGTAATTGACATTCTACTTCTAGCGTTTGGGTCAAGAATTCTTGACACTAGCTTGCGTACATCAGATGGAAACCAGGCTGGGCATTTGAACTCTGCTTTCCCAATCTTTTTGTACATCTCCATCAAATTTGAATCTTGGAAAGGCAGATAACCAGCCATGAGAACAAACAGGATCACCCCACAGGACCATGTATCAACCTTGGCACCATCATATCCTTTTCGGCTAATCACCTCAGGCGCCACATATGCTGGAGTTCCACAAGTTGTGTGTAGAAGGCCATCTTGTCGTCTTGACTCAGCAAGAGCACTCAATCCAAAATCGGAAATTTTCAGGTTTCCATTTTCATCAACAAGTAGGTTTTCTGGCTTCAGATCACGATGATACACACCTCTACTGTGGCAAAAATCAACAGCACTTACCAACTGCTGGAAGTACTTCCTCGCAGCATCTTCTTTTAACCTACCTTTAGCCACTTTGTTAAACAATTCACCACCCTTGACATATTCTAGTACAAAATATATCTTGGTTTTGGTAGCCATGACCTCATAAAGCTGTACAATGTTGGGGTGCCTCACTAATTTCATCACTGATATCTCTCGTTTGATCTGGTCCATTAGGCCGACCTTGAAAATTTTGTCCTTGTCAATCACCTTGATAGCCACACTTTGCGAAGTCACAATGTTCCTAGCATGATAGACCTTGGCAAAAGTTCCTTGCCCCAGTAATTTCCCAACCTCATACCTTTGCATCAGAATGTTTCCATTTTTCTCTATTTCCATCATAAATAAATCGTAGCAGCCAATTCTTTATTGGAACTTGGAAGTCTAGAAAGAGAAATTCATAAGACAAAAAACTTCAACCGTCTTCAGAAATTGCATGATCTAGCATAGCAGTATTTGACATTGGTAGCATCATTATTACTTTGTGATTGGAGAATACACCAAACATGCAACTGAAATCCTCGCTCATCAAGAATCAGTGGTTTCAAGTCAATTGGAGAAATACCCTCCTCTTCACAAGAGAAATCTTTGGCATGCAAGCACATCTTTCTGCATTCCTAGAATGGCCCTTCGACCAATTTGCAATGCTGCCAGTACAACCAAGAAGCATTATTAATTATTGAAGTCACCAAGTACAAAAGTTTTGAATGTATCTCATATATTGCCAGATACACAAGCCAAAAACAAAAGCAACAAACTGTGCATGTACTGTTGTAAAAGAAAAGAAAAATAAAGTGTGTGTACAGATAAAAGCAAGGACATGTGCTTCTAGCTTTCTAGATACATGTGGGTCAGGTCAATTAATGAAGTGGGCTTAATGGTGTTAGGTCTGGGGATCCAGAAAAGTTGGATGTAAGGAAGCTGAAGCGGAAATGCAATTCTCGGGTTGTTAGATGGGGTGGAAAAAAGTGAGGAGGTGTGTGGGGTAGCAGCACCTCTTGATCAGCAAGGAAGGCTCTGTAAAGAATAAAGAGAAGGCGAAAGGGATAATAGAGCTAGGGAAAGGATCGTCCAACTCAAATATGTGCTTGAGCCATCTAAATTTATGTCCCAACCTCTTTGTTTGACGCCTACTTGATTGAAAAGAGATCTAGCCTACAAAAAACTTCTATGTGATCACTGAACCCTTTTACTTTCTTTCCTAAATGTGTGACTGATACCAATCCCTATGTTGCCTTTCATACTTTTGGAGAACTTCCAACGGTAAAAGAGACAAAAAGCTAGGCGCACCTCTCCTAGCTATTGCCCATTTATTCTAATATATTATATATTATTATATATTTTAACTTTTTAAGGTATTCTATTTCAACAGAATAGTAAAACTTTTTAGATATTCTATTTCATCTATATAAACTAAACGGCCCACTCAACTTTCTTAATTCATCCAGGAAGTCCTTCCAGGTTTTGGAGGTTACACAGTTTAAGACCTGGATCGCATAGTTGACTTGATCACGCCTTTTCCCATATAAATAAGATCTGCTGCCCGGGAGATGTCTTCATCATCATCCAGGCTAATTCCCTCGTCTATCTCATGTAGCTCCCTGGCTTTTGATTTATAAATATATTGTCCCTTTCTTTCGCTGTCTCTATTCTATTGGTGGACGGTTGTAACTCTAATATAGGGCTTTGAAGCATAAAAATCAGCTGCAATCTAGTTTTTTCACAAAGGCTGGTTGAGGCTCAGACTCAACCATCTGTGCTTTGCAGATGATCTTTTTTTCATTCTGCAGTGGTGATCTGAATTCTATCCAAGAGCTTACTAGTATCATGACTCATTTTAACAGAGTGTCTGGGCTTTCAGTTAATACCAAAAAAAGTAAGATCTTCTTCAGTGGTATTTTCGAGTCTTTGAAACAAACTAATCAAAGAAAACAACAGAAATACTCGACCTGGAGAGGAGACCACTGACCAATCTCCGTCCACAGTAGCGGAGCCAGCGGCTTTGGAAAGCCTGGGCAAACCCACTGCCGTCTACTAGCAGCCAAGGGCGGAGCCACAGCCTTTGGAAAGTCGGCCACAGCTGCAGCCAAGGGCGAGCCGCAAGCCCGGCACTTGCCCAGCCAATAGGACGCTGGCTCCGCCCCTTTCCCTTGCCTTTCCTTTACGGGTATGCCAGTTTTAGGGGACCTTATAGTAATAATAGTCTAATAGACCAACTAGAGGAGAGGAATCCTTCGTGAATTGCCTTACCTTGCTTAAAGAGGTTTATGAAAAACCGCCCGTGGAACTCTTGTTTTGAGGAAGCAATGAACATTTGTCTTTTTCCATTCTCAATAAATGAGGAAGGAGGGGTGAGGTCCTCACTTGCAAGTGAGGCAAGGCTTTCTTTTATAATTCACCTGATAGAAAGACCGCTATAAGAAATTACTAGACAGAATGAGTAGTACAAGTTTCTTTACAAATTAAAGTCGTAGAGAAAGACGGTACATCTCAGGGGATCCGGACCCTCATTAAAGCAAAACCTGAAAACCAAGTCTGGCCTGGGCCGACAAAAGCTCGAGTGATTGCGTTGCCATCACCAACTAAAGAACAGATAATAGAACTTTTTATTCTAACTAACTTTGTCAAAGAGGCTAAACAATCAATGACCAATAAAAGACCAACGAAACGACGAGTGAGAAGGTTGAACTGAAAGAATATGTGCACTCCATTAAATAAGAAGGTTGGTCATCCTTGGCCTGCAGCGCTTGAACTGGGATATGAAGATTCAGTGGAAATGAAATGAAGCCCTAAAGAAAAGCACATATCTGATGGTTTTCCAACAATCAACTGATGGAGAGCTATTTAGGACTGCAGGAGATGTAATGTTGATGTTGGAAAGAACAATAATTTGGATTTAAGCTGGGTACCGTATTCAGCTTCAGCCTTACGTGATGAACTTCCGTGAAAAGACATTTGCTATAAACAAGAGGTGTACTCAATGCCCTCGAAAAATAGAAGTCTATACTACAATCCCCATAGGCATAACTTATGTCCATAGATCTGTACTGAGTAATTTTAATTATGGAGATAAAGGGAGTTTAAATATGAATTGCTCATTGTCTAGTATCATTTGAGAAAATGGAAGACATACTTGTAAGTCATAACTTGTCGATTCATTCGATTTCACTAGAAGACAGTGGCAATACCAGCTCAGTTAATCAGTTAATTAAAAACTTTGTAAATAGTGACTGCTACCGATGGCCTCACAATTCAGTCTCTTTTAATCTACAGTGTACAACTGCCAAGTCAAGAGTTCCCATTTTGTTGTTTGTGATACTTATGCTCATCATGCTTATCAAGTCGTCGACTAGTCGACAAGTCGCTGGAGGCCGACCGACTGGAGGCGCCGACTCGACTTGCGCCGGCAAGTCGGGCGACTGATCGACTAGTCGTCAACTTGCCGGTCGACTAGTCGACCAGCCGGAGGAAAGTCGGTCGACTTGCTTGTGGGACCAAGCTGTCAGGGGCTGTGGCAAAAGGGTTGTTGCAAAGAGGCACGCAAGAGGGGGAGTGAGGCAGTCGGGCAGACGGGCACTCGCCACTCGGGCTCAACTCAAGCGACCGCAGCTCCCAGATCCGGTCTCCGCCGCGCCGCCGGCCAGCTCCCACCGCGACGCCGGCCTTCATCCTCCTTCCTCCTCTGCGCCGCCGGTCTTCGCCTCACGCGTGAGCTCGGAGAGGCGCAGACGGGCACTCGCCACTCGGGCTCAACTCAAGCGACCGCAGCTCCCAGATCCGGTCTCGCGCGCAGCCCGCCTCCCACCGCGACGCCGGCCTTCATCCCCCTTCCTCCTTTGCGCCGCCGGTCTTCGCCTCACGCGTGAGCTCGGAGAGGCGCAGACGGCGCAGAGCTCCAGATCCGGCTGGCTGAGTCCCGCTCGCCGCCGGTCTTCGTCCTCGGAGCCAGCTCCCACTGCGCCACCGCCGGCCTTCGTCCTCCTTCCTCCTCCACGTCGCCCTGGCCGCAGCTCCCGCTGCTCCCGTCGCCCAGCGCCCAGGTATTCTACTCTCCTCTGGTCCTCTTCGAGTCTTCCTCTCCTCTGGACCTCTTCTTCTCCTCTGTTCCGCTGGAGTATGGGAGGGAGCTCGGTGGCCGACGCACTGGGGGAAGGGAGGGAGGTAAGGGAGGGAGCTCGGTGGCCGGCGCACTGGAGGAAGGGAGGGAGCTCAGTGGTCGGAGAGTAGGGGAGGAGCCGAGGAGAGGAGGAGCGCAGAGAGGAGGGGAGGAGCCGAGGAGAGGAGATGCGCTCGTGAGTGTGGCTGCGTCGGCGTCGGCATGACCGCGTGAGGATGATTTGGGCGTGGGCGCAGTGGCGCACAGACAACAAAGGATAGAAGTTAAAAGAAAGAAGTTAAAGAACAGATCAACAATTCAACAGAACAACTCTAGTTATTGTGATTGTGATTCTATGAACTGAAGATACTAAGTTAGTTTTCTGTTTTGTACATATGTAGGCACCATGGCAGAGCAATCTTCAACTCCAACTCCAACTTCAACTCTAAACCGGCAATGTGCACCAAGGTTATGATCCAGCTAATGATCCTAAGCGGAAGGCTAAGTCCAAAGACCCGGCATGGAAATACGGGTTTTGGCCGGACATGACAAACAAAGATATCGTCCAATACATACGCTGCGGCAAGCAAATGCATGCCGGAGTACGAAGATTGAAGCAACACCTAGCGGGAGGCTATGAACATTTATCTACAGACATGGAAGGGTTCTTGACAAGATGAGGGAGATGACAGGTGGGAGGGACCTTGTGAGACTGCAGCTACACGATTTGCTCTGACTTTTCTCACTTTGCGAGCTTGTGGAGGCATAGGACATCTTTGAAAGGTCTCTTTGTTACCGATGATTGGAATAGATCCAAATTGTCTAGCACAGAGATAGGAAAAAAGGTGTGTGAAACAGTTCTTGCTAATAGATTCTGGAATGCTGTGGGAAATTGCATTAGAGCGTCACAACCACTTATCGTTGTGCTGAGGATCGTCGATGGCGATGAGAAGCCGGCAATGCCAGAGGTTACCACAGCAATGGATCTTGCAAAGAAGAAGATCAATGACTCTTTGGAAAACAAAACATCACTACTCAGGAAGGTGATAACAATCATAGATCGGAGGTGGGAAGACCAAATGGAGCAAAAGTTGTACGGGGTTGCATTGTTCTTGAATCCAAATAGATTTTTTGAGATTAGAAGGACCGAAATTGGATATGCTTCTAGGCTTCGTACCATGTTTAATGATGTGCTTGAGAAGATGATTATTGAGGACGACAAGCAAGCCAAGATAAGCAACCAAGCCGATGATTATGAGAACATGCAAAGAGGCTTTTCAAGTCAATTGGCAATCAAGCAACAAAAGGATATGTCACCTAGTAAGCATCTCTACTTCAATTTAATTTTAAGCTTCCATTCTTTCCAAGACCTAACATAGCCTATGATTCTTGCCTTTCTAGTTCTTTGGTGGGGTGCATTTGGTGGTGTTGCTCTAGAGCTCCAAGCATTTGCAAGGCGTATAATTGGTCTTTGTTGTTCGGCCTCCGGTTGTGAGCGCAATTGGAGCACTTTTGAGTTTGTAAGTACTAAGTATTCAATTACTCAAGTAGTCAAGTGTTCATTTTGAAGTCGTTAGTATGAGTGCATGACAATAGTTCAATGCTTCAATTATTTTGTTTGTTATTTGTAGATTCATACCAAGAAGAGAAACAGGTTAGAGCACAAGAGGTCGAATGATTTGGTGTACATTCAATACAATCAAAAGATTACAAATCGGTTTCAAAAGATGCAAGAGGAAGGCGCGATTTCAACTCCTTGATCCTAGATGATTTTCAATGGGACAATGAGTGAGTTGATGTTGGTGCCGAAGAAGTTCATCATGGGAACGATGATCTTACATGGGCTCATGTTGATGATGCCATTGGTGCATCAAATGCACTTCAAGGTCGCATTTTTCCTAGGAGGGCTCGTGGTGAGACGATAAGTTACACTCGTCATGCCGCCGCATACAACAAGGGTGGTTGAAGATGAGTCTGAGCCCGGCAATGAAGATGATGGTGATGACGATGACTTTGTGCTTGATGATGAGGACGTTGATGATTTTGGCGAATCTCCACCTAGTCCTACTCATGAGAGTGGTGAACCGAGTGGAAATGCGGACCATTTCGATGATATTGAGTTGGATGACATTTGATTTGAGGCTTGTGTTAAGCCATGTTGATGGATTGTGATGATTATACTTTACTTTTGCTATTTTGAGACTTGGGACCTTGTTGTCGTGTTACTTAACTATCGTGTAGAATGCTATTGTCGTTGAGAATTTGATGTTTTAGATGCTTAATCTCCCAATTGCTCATTTATTTGTTGTTATGTTGTATGATTTATTTATTGACTTGTATTGTTCTCTTTGTTCTCTTTAATTCATGGTGTTATATTGCTCTCCTTTGAAGGTATTTTGTACTGTATGAGTTCATCATATGCTCATGCTCATTCTTGTTTTTTAATTTTGTAGCATGAAGGTCTCAAATCATACTTCAACAAGTCAAATGAAAAGGGTTTGGACTCAAAACATGTAAGTCATTGATCATCTCTTTAATTCAAGCTATATATGTACTTTTCAATCACGGCAATACAAGGTATATAATATATACATGTGTACATACACATCACTGTCATATGAACAGTACCTGTCGACTAGTCGGTCACTACGAGAGTAGCGTCGACTTGCCGACTTAATAACCTTGATGCTCATCATGAAAAACATTTTTTTTTAGAAATAGAGTTGAACTGTATATATACTTTGCCTTCTCATCTCTGCCACAAGGTAGAATCTAAAGGGAATTAAACACCCCTAGTACTGAGCTAGTCAGGGAGCAAAAGCATCTACACTCACATAGTTACCAAAACGTCGTTCGTCCGAGTCGCGATACAGGATTCGGGTTCGTAGTTCGCTACTTTTTCTTCCAATTTCCACTGCGAACATGAACCCCATACCCTAAACCGGTTCGGGTTCAATAAATCCAATTCGCGATTCGCAAGGTTTTATAGCGAATCCGGCAACTACTACACACAAAGCTAGCGGTGGCCAAATGGGCGGCATGGCCCGGCACTTCATGGACCCGTTTAGGCACGGCACAGCCGGCTAACTAACTAAACGGGCCATGCCGTGCCGCACTAGGCACAATAAGCCTGACGGGCCGGGTATGCACAAAAGCAACAGCAGCTCCTTCCTCCCAACCCGCCACCTCCGCGCGCTGGCCGCCACCACCTTGTCCTCCTCCGCCACCTGAGCTGTGCCCGGTCGTCGCCGCCAACTCCTCCTCCTCCGCCTCAAACATCTCTTCCTCCTCGACTGCTGTCGCACCACCTCCTCCGCCGCCGCCACCGGGCCGTGCACGGCACATACTGTGTGTGCCATGTTGAGCCATCCCGCTGGGCCGGGGTCGCGACCCAAGCACAGCACAGCACTCCGAGCCATGTCGTGCCTTGGCCAGGGAAACAGCACCGTGCCTCAGGGGCAGGCACGGCCCATTTGACCACCTCTACAGAAAGCATTCAATACTGTTTAACGGAGGATGGCCTTTTATCTTCTATATTTGGGAACCAAGAGGCCAAAAAATAAACATCCATATATCAACAATAATAACAATTAGGTAGGAACTTATCAATCTAACATTCTAGCCCATTATCCAAGCCTTCAACACAAACTTGCAACTAAATTTTGGCCACAGAAATAAATTAATTCTTCGAATTTTACTAGATTAGATTCACGCTCACATCATATCATGTCGAATTGTTTCTATTTTGCCATTACCCGCTCAGATCCGAGATCATGTAAACGATTACAAATCTAGGGCGTCATAGCACACAACTTTAAGATTACGAATTCCTCCTAAGCTAAATGGCAGCCTATAATGTCCTAACCAAGAATCACCCTAAATCAAGAAGGGAAAAAGCAAAGAAGCAATTTGGAAAACAAAGAGAGATACCTTGAAGGAACAAACTGCAAATGCCAGGAAACCAAATCTGGAGCCTGAATAATCCCCCAGGAACAGGAATGCAGGGGCAGACTTTTCTCTCGATTATGCGAAGGAACTGGTCCTAATTAATTAGTTTCCGTTTCTTGTTCTTGAGGAGGCGAAGGGAGGAGGGATTGGGTGATGTGGGTGGGTGACCTAAAGATGGGAGAGGTGGGCAGGGCCACGGCTTTATGGTGTGTGTGGTCCAGTGCGCTGGCCAAAGCCTGCACGGGTCACCTCAATTATGTTTTTGGAGTATTATTGGATCTTGGATTCTTTCTAAGGGGCTTCTGCGAATTTTGCAATCAAGAAATTACCCTGATTCAAACCTAAGAGTCACGGTAACACTTGTAAATATATGGGGAACAAAAATTCAATTTTGGCCTCTTCCATCTCTGTTGCCTAATTATGTATTTGGTGAGCCTTTTCGATTACAATATATTTAGACATGCATTCTAGTTTTTATCACGTACATCTAGAAGTGAACATGGGTCGAATACGAAGCAAATAGTAGTGTTTTTTAAAATGAATATGAATTCAAATATGCTCTAATATGAAATACAAATTGAATGTCAGAACGAATACGAATTCGAATCGAATATCTACTCAAAATGATCGGATCCGGCTATCCTCATAACTTATGTAATGTGAAGATATTTAACCTCGTGCAGTCATATTTAATCACTCTAATTTATTTGTTTTACATAAAGGAACATGAATTTACATTAAGTTGAAAAACCTCGGCCAACTAACCAGACATATTGCAATAAAATATGTGTATTGCTTCATAGAATACGAATACGAATAGTTCAAATAAAATAACATATTTGATGGTAAAAGTCTTTTCTATATTCGCATCCATATTTTTTATGCGAATACGAATAGAAGAGAATTTGTTATCAGATGAAAAAATTTATACCGTATTTATATCCTAACGAATAAGGTAATCAAATAATACAGATAACGTATCCATTTCGCAGGTATCACTCCGCTCTAAACTGCCCAAAGTCTTATTATAGACTTTACGAAGGTACTTGGAACGCGATTTTTCTCATCATTTTGTTGGTAGTTCCACAAACAGGAGAAGTAGCAAATGTCCTTGAAAAAAAGGAGTTGTGTACCCCATGGCCCACGGGTGTAATTTAAATGAATGGACCTGTACTATAGCTAAATTTAAATATGAACAAAAGGAAATGAACTCCAAATTTCCATTGTACATTTCTTCAGTCAGGTTCAATCAACAGACAAAAAGAATCTGGACAAATGATTATTCCATATCTAAATCTGGATCAACGTAATAGCTGAGGCCCATAGCTTAGTTTAATATTTTTATAATGCATTATTTGTGCCTATCCTCTCCTGTCAACTGACACAACTTGACCGTCAATACATCATGCACTTCACCTACCAGGGCAGCTATAGCAATTATATTGCAACAGTATCAAATTTGTAAGATTTCCATAGGACTTGTTTTTGGTTCGTACCAAATTCCTTCCTTTTTAATCAGAATTCTTCAATGTTGTCGTATTTAAAGGTTTTTGTTATCACATTGGAGAGAATATGCAAAAACTTAAGCATTAATACTTGCATAGGTACTTATATGAATTCATTGCGTGGAGAGGGCATGGAGCTTCAGTTTTCCGATTTTACGTTACTTTCTTCTAAGGTCATCTCCAATAACGGTATTATCTCATCATATCACTTAAAATTCTAGTAAAAGTTGAGAAAAGTTAAAGAGAGAAAATATATCATTTATTATATAAGAGACAAATTAGACACGCAAACCATCGCAATTGGTGAGAGTATTTAAGGAGAGAAGTTATGGTAAAAAAGAATGATTTTATAGATAAATTATTGAAAATATTATCTCTAAGATTATCTATAGATAAGTCAGAATCTTTAAAGGCAAATCTAAGAGATAAACTATTGTACATGTCCTAAGCAACTTCTTAAGCACCTCTTACACTGTAAATGCCCGTAGGCATCGCGTAAAAAGAATGAAGCTTCACATCACACATTGGTTTATATACTGGTTAATGGAGACAGCTCAATTTAGGTGACAAAGTTAATATGCTTGGACCTCATCTCATGCTGGATTGCTGGTCTCTAAGCAAATATGAATCATTCATGTTAATGTTAGAATTCAATCACCGAATGATAGCCATCTTGCATGGATCTTAGCGAGTGTTTGGTTGGGTGAACAAGAGTAAATGAGATGGGATGGTACAGAATGAATGGAATGATCCTGGATGGAATGATACAAGGTTGGTGTTTGATTGGTGAGATAGGATGATATAAGATTTGTTTGATTGTTTGGATAGGATAATCCTAAATAGTTCAAGATGGTGTTTGATTTGATGAATAATATTGTGTTTGGTGATCTCCCTTCTAACAATGATGAGGTTACCACCCACAGTTTTCTTTTCCTCCTTCCTCCCTTTTCTTTTCCTTTCTTTTCCTTTTTTTCTTCCTTTCTCTTTTTTTTTGCTCATTTCCATCATTTCTTTTCTCCAACCGACAGCCTTCCTTTCTTCTTCCTCATTTCTTTCTTCCTTCTTCCAGCAAACTTCCCTCCTCCTTCTCTCTTTCCAGCTCCTCTCCTCCCTCTTCCTCTGGCTAGCCAGATCCGGCCGAGCCGCCGCCTCTCCACCGTCGAGCCACCGTTGTAGTGCCGAGCTCCGTCGTCACCGGCTGTAACAGCCTCAGTTTTATGAAAAGTAATAAAATGCTTTATGAACAGTAATGAAGTACTGTTCATAACAGTAATGAGATGTTGTTCATAGCATCACTGTTCATTTTTACAAATTGGGCATTATGTTACAAATTAAAACCTTCCTTTTCTAGCCAAAATCCAAAACCTATTTGAAGTTTCAAAGGAAATACAAGTCAGTGCTTGTATTATGACTGGAAAGTATTTTTATTAAAGCCTAGATCAATTATCTTGGCCAAAAATAATTTTTGTTGAATTTTTAGAAATTATTTTGATCTTGATAAAAATATTTGACTTTAAAGAAACCTACTCGGTTTAATTGAATTAAGTATGTATTTTAAAAGGTGAAATAGTGGTTTTCAAAATTTGTTTGGAGAATATATCATTCCAGTAGCATCTTTGCAAAGTTTCACATTTTTACAAATTTATTTGCTATTTTTAAAGTCCCTGTCAAACTTTTAGATCTTCAAAATGATTTAGTCAACCTTGTCAGCCTAACATCGGTCTATGGCACTGTAGTGACCGAGCTAACCTGGTTTGAGTCCAAACCGGTGCGTTGGACCTTATCTGTCACGTCTCTACGTGCACCCCGCCCGCGGTGCTTGTGAGCCGTCGATTCTTTGATGAACGGCCGAGGTTCGCAAAGTCGCGCGGGCTATCCACGTGTTCCGTGCGATTTCCACCGTTGGATCTTCATCCAACAGCATCCAACTTTAGTTTCGAAGTCCTAACGCACCTCCAACTCGTGACCGTTGATCTTCAATCAAACGGGCCGGATTCGTAGTGCCGTTCGGGCCATCCCGTAGAGCTCATTCAATCCTGGGCGTAGGATCTTGATCGTGCGGCGCTCATTTTTTTGGGCTAAACCATTTTCTTATGGGAAAGGTCAAAATAAACGTGAGCCGTTGGATTCTCAATAAGCGGGCCAGATCTAGTGGGCCGTTCGGGCCACCCAACGTCACAGTGAATCTGAGCCCTTGGATCTAGATTGGACGATCGAGAGAGGTGGTGACTTTCGCCCGCCCCCCCCCCCCCCGAACTCCCCACTCGATCTCCACCGTTGATCTCTAATCCAACCGCGCCGCTCTTTTCGTTTTTGAACTTAAAGGCGCGCATTCATTTTTGGTCGTCGGATTTAAATCCTACGGTACCCTTTTTGACCGCGTGTGTTTAGGGTCCAATCTTCATAGGACCGTTGTTTTTTGATCGTAGGGTCTATAAAGATGGGACCTTCGGGCCGCCAAACCTCCCATCCATCTCGACCATTGAAAACAAATCTAACGGTGCCACATCAACCCATTTAGAGTGGCGTGTATATTTTTGGGATCGATCGTTGGATTCAAATCCAACGCTCCTCTTTGAATGTAACCTTGGGCTTCCTAAGGCTTCATTAAATCTCAACCCTTCGTTTACGATCACACGGTCCATATGAAAAGATATCGATTAGATTATCCTAACACCTATCTCCATCACAACTGCTCATTTCTAATCAGACGGTTGGTGTTCTTTTGATATTACGAGGGAGTGGGAGGTCGCTACGGACACGGGACCCATATGTCCGTGAGACCCTCTCTTCTTCCTCACGCTGTACATCGCCCGATCTTTGTTGCTTAGGAGGAGTGTCGTTTGGCCACTCTTTCTTTGACATCCGCTTTGAAATGCCACCGACGACTCTAGAGAATTCTCGTTTGTTCCATTGGTTCAAACACTATATAAACCCTAGCTTTTGAGCTCACAACCATTGTTGACCGAGAGGGCTCTCTTCACCTTCTTTCTTCATTCTCAGTGAAGCTTTCTTGCTTGCACTCCTTGTTCATCTATAATCATGCCTAATTCACTTAGTAATATGAGTTTTGGGCATCTTTGGTAGGTAAAATCGTGCTTTTGCTCTCTGTCGACTTGAGCCAGTTGAAGCATCCCTTCGGTGAATTCTTGCTCCGGTGAGCTATTCCCTCCATTCTTTCCATATTAAGCTTCTTTATGATCACAAATAACTTCTGGAGCGTTCACTTGTGCATAAGCAGCTCCAATCTTGTTATAACTGAAAAGTTTCTTTTATAACTTTTCAGTCTTTCGTATCATCTTCAAGCTCTAGGGTTTTTGATGTCATATTTTCAGTTTAACTAGGTCTTAACCTATCCCTAGTAGCATAAGTAGTTGTTCTTTTGATTCTTAATGCATTCTATTTAGATTTATAGCCAAATTCTTCCTCTGTTAGCTGTTGTCGGCCAAACCGACGACTCCTGTAATCTGACCGATTAGGGTTAGTCTAGGGTATTATCTACTCTAAAGATCGTATTAAGCTCCAATTTAGAATCTTTTACTTAGTGTATTTTCAATTAATCCGAAATCTGCAATCTACCCTGTTTTCAATTCTTTTCAAAATCAAAGCGTAACTTTAACCTAAACTCTAATTTCATCAATTAAAGGTAGTAGGTGATAATATGGGTTATTATCTTGATTGGGGTAGATATAACTTAAGCATATTGTTAATCATGCATTACCATCTTGATCATACATTTTCTCTTCATCTTTTACTTGTTGTCAGTTCTTGTATTCATTGGATTTTATTGTTTCTTTTAGAATCTGGTTCTTCTGAAGTATTTGAATCCATTTCTGAGCAACAAGAACCTGCACAAGAGGTGTATTATTACCAAGGCAAGCATCCTCTCTACATCATGTTGATCCCAAAGTTTTATACTATAGATCTTCAAAATACAGTGATAACTGTTGCATGCTAATTTCCTAAACAGCAGTTATGATCTGTTAGTAGGTAGTTATGACCTAACATTGTGGCTTACCTTAAATTTAACCATACACTCAAAACTTAGAGTAGTAATGTATACTACAACATTTGATTTCCGAAATTTGCTTAGCCATGCAGTCTATAGAACGTTAGAGTTTGGCAAGACTATCTTGTCAAACATGGGAGCAACAAATGAATTTCAGTCATTTTAACTCTTTGTCGATTATTTAAACCAGAATCGAATTTAAATTTCAATTGATCTAGACAAGAGGATGCTAGTGGTGGTGCCTTCGTGCACGAGATTAGGAATTGTGGTAGACTTGTTTGGACCAATTAAGGACTGAACTCTGACTATTCAATTCAAGTCCCAACGTACTTCCACACGCGGTGTATGGGCGTTGTTTGGTTAAGTAAAGGGTTAATGCTATTGAGTTGGAAACAGGGGAGTAAGGACATGTGTATTGATCTTGTATGGCATAGATGCTTAGGTCTTCGGGCTGTGTCTTATGCCATGTGAGTTTTTATATCAGTATTAGATGTTCTTAGGAGGGTGAGGGCGTATATGCGTTCTATCACATGTACGTACCTTAAGGGTCCCGATTGCGATCTAGTATGTGTAGCGAACACAACCTGTATTTCTTTTGATTGGGTCGGCGTTCCCGGCGCAACATGTGTGCCCCGGTTAAGCAGATGCTATCAGTCGTTATTTAAGCGGGATTAGTTCACACATAGGTTATCCAACTCAATAGTGTCATCTTGTTGAAAAATACCAAATCTTAGTTTCCCTGGTCGGCATACCAAAGGAAGTGTGTCATCATTCGGAGGCATCCGAAGACAACGGGCTGACTAAGTCATGTGGGCAAAGATGTACACCCCTGCAGGGTATTAAAACTATTCGAATAGCCGTGTCCATGGTCGTGGACGATAACTTGAGTTGATGTCACTTATATAGAATTTTGATTTCAACTACTGTTTGGGTTCTGGTTCAGCATGAGGGCATTCATGCAATGTATTGTTTATACTTACTTTCATTTATTTACTGTTGTAGTCCAACTTGATTTATTAAATTTCTTTATCAAAACTTAGCAATTGTAGGTTAAGATGTATTGCTTTATACAAAATTGAACCATTATGCCTTCCTGTTGTAACCTTATGCATGTACAAATTCTATTCCATTGTATAGGTTCTTTCACACACTTTCTTTTATTAGTTTGTGTAAGCATTGTTGAATACCTTCCGTACTCAAGGTGCTATAACCTCTTGTTGCAGGTGAAGATGGTTATTTGTATGAGGTACCCGTTAGTGTCGATCAGGGTGACGCTAACGAGTGAAGCTATTTCTTTCCTCCACGCAATAGCCTGCGGGTGATAGGGCCATTGGTGGTTTTGTTGTTTAATATTTTGTTTTCGCTGCCAAACTTTGTTAGTGACCATGAGTCACTTGATATTGTAGCACTAAACCGAATTGTAACTTTATGTTTAATTATGTAAATGTATGCCTTGTATGTGTATGATGCAATGTTGTTTAAGGATATATGTGCAATGGTCACTGATCCTGAGAACCATTGTAAGATATATATCCGGGAATCCTGAATATTGGATTTGTTACTTGTTAAATTTATACTTCTAGCATGATCTTTAATAAAGGGATGAGCTGTTCCTTAATTAAGAATTGTGCTCTGATATAATTTTAATTAAGAACATTTCAATATTCCGAGTCTCACACCTCCTCAACCGGCCACCGCTCCAATCGCGCTAATGCCATCGCTTAGGCCACTCTGTCGCCGTCGGCCGCCGCTAGGCAGCCGCCGCTCTTGGCCTCGGCCTGCCTCGCCTCTCCTCGCGCCGCTCTCGGCGGCGAGCTACCTCGCGTCGCCAGTGGGCTGGGATCACACCATCTAAGGGTGGCGTGAGGGCTTGGGGAGGTGGCAGAACAAGATGTGAGGCGAGCACATCTTTGGTGGACAAGCTCGTTCGCCGTTTTTGCCGCATCACATGATGCAAGATCTTGGTGGAATATTCTCCTTAGGTGGATGAGTTCATCCAGGATGAGATGATTCCATTCACTGCCCAAACAGAGACAACCCCAAAGTTGGATGAAATCGTCTCCTACACTCTCATCAACCCATACACACACACCATTAGAAGGAGATTTTATAATTTGCCATTATAAGATAGGTGAATTTCAGGATCATATATTTATGACAAATTCTAAATTATTCTCCCTTAGAATGCTAAAAAAGAAAGGAAAAACAGACTCCACCATTGCTTTGGAGGGCTTAAACCTAAACAACCAGCCACAAGTGGTGCTGTTGGCCTCGGGATCTGGAACTCCTCTCCTGACTGCTCGCATATGCTCCAAACCCGTCACATGGCCTCGGAGCCGTTGTGTGCGCTCGACGGCGACACGTGGAGACGCTGCGCGCGCGGCGCTGCCACTCTGCCTGCCCCTGATTCGTCACAAGCGTATTGCGCTGGAGCACGAAACGTGCATCTCGGTGGATTTTCCGGCGAAAGCGACGGCGGAATTACCCGCGGCTCCACGTTTGGGCTTTGGTGTCTGGACCACGCATCGTTCCAGTGTATCACGGCTCGAATCTGGATCTAGGAGGACATAACGTGAGACCGATTTGGCTGTAGGCTCAATAATGCTTTGGTAGCTTTCGTTCTTTTCTAGGCGTCACTTCCTGGCTGTTGATTATTGTCCTTCATTTTCCTTTTTGGAACAGGAGTGATTGGGTGTTGCCGTGTGGGGGTCTTAATTGTTTTCAATGAGTGAGTACTTATAAAGTTGTAATTAGTTTTCTTCGGATGCAATTATCATGTAATTTGCGCACAATTGCCGCCATTTCCTAACCGAGCGAATGACGAACATTGGGCATGTCTGGTTCAATGCCAACCTAGGTTAAATCATAATTTTGATAATGCCTTAAAAATCTAGCTTCCATTTGGTTCAATTCCAACATTTTGTAATGCCTTGATCAATTCCAACATTTGGTAATGCCTTGAAAAATTTTGGTATGCCAAATTTTTGCTTTATGATTTCTTGGCTAGAATCAGGCGGCCAAAATGAGCACCAAATTTTGGTTTGGCAGCCAAGACACTTGTCAGATGGTAATTGCTTGTGGATAATGCATTAATTGCTTACTTTGTTTCAAATGGCTATATGTCATAAACTAAGTATCTGATTTGTGATCCATTTAAACCGTTGTGTTCCTTGTCATTTTATCAATAAAATAAGACCCATATAACATATTTTGGGGCAAAAAAAATATTTTGGGACCCACATGTCATACCTACGATTTTGGCAAATTTGGCATAGCTGCAATCCAAATACATCAATTTTGGTATTGCCAGTGAATTGGTATGGCTACGATTCAAACACATTTTTTTGCCCGGTTTTTGGCATTGCCTGGGTTTTGGCATTACCAAAATTTTGGTATGGCATTGTGGGGTCATGTAACATCCCAATTTTAGGATTGTGTTTCAAATGTAAGAAAATGAGTAGAAATTAAAACTTTTTCTTACATCTTGTATTTCCTGTTTGTACTGACCAGCTATTGTACAAGAAGTTATGGAAATACAAAGTCACAAGTCTTTGATCCAAATCTTGATCCTTCAAAAACATTCTTGTTCCACCTTGTGATAATCTCCTGGAAATATTTTTCCTAAATTCTTGGGTTGGCTTGGGGCTCCTCTGAAAAATTCCCCAATTTTTAGAAATTGTTTGAATCTTTGTTGGAGGAAAGTCAACCCAATTCAAATCTGGTCAAACCTTGGACCAAAGACCTTGGTGAATTTTTGGAGGAAAATCCACAAAGACTAAAATGTAACAACCCCAAAATTAGGGTTGGTATTTTAACTGTAAAAGTATTAAAATTTAAAACTTTTGGTTGTGTCTCTTAATCATGCTCCGGTGTTCCAAAAATTTGTGCACCATTTTAAAATTTTGGAGATTGTATTAAAATTTGTGTTGAAATTTCAAACTTTTAAACTTAAATTCCATTTCTATTTGAATTCGAGAAAAGTGTGTGGATGAAAGTTTCCAAAAATAATTTATTCAAATACTAGATTATTTATCCTGAATTATCATTATTTTTACCAAATTTTTGAAGTCATTTTGACTTCCCAAAATTTTAAAACAAATCCTATTTGATTTAAACATAAATTAAGTCTAACAAATTCTAATATATAAATTGTGTAAAATTATTTTTCCTAAGTACCTTGTGATCCTCGAGTACCCACAAAAGTTTTAGAATTTTTAGAATTTTATTTCTAATTCAAACAACCAGGTCAAACTGGTTGCTTTCGGTCAAAACTTAAATCTAAACCTAACTCGTCTCATCGTTCCTCCGACCGAACCTATTCGCCACTCGGGTTTGACCGGACCGCTCGCACTAAGCCACCCTCCCCATCTCACTTACTGTGGCCCCACTCTGACCCTCTTCTCCACGCGGGTGTGCTGCGCCACCACCACCGCTCGCCGATGCCATGCCAGACACCACCGCCTCGGTATTTTCCTGTCCCTCGCCCTTGCCGAGTGCATCGCCCATCATTCCTCCTACCCGATCGCTCGCCCAAGACACCGGCTCATCCTCACCTCCACCGCCCTCCACGCGCTCCCCGTCCGAAAGCCGCACCGCCACTTAACACCCGAGCCTGTCGGCCTCTTCCTCTCCGGCCGCTCCACCGACCGCCTGGTGCCTCCTCCTCGGCGCGCTACCGCCCGGCTCCTTTCTCCACTCGCCGCAGCGCCGGCCGCCTCCTCGTCCATGGTGCTGTCGCCGCCTCCACCTCGCTCCTCCTCCGTCGCTGGCCTCAACAAGCCGTCGGCTCCCTTCTCCTCTCGCGGCGGCCACCCCCGCCTCTCTCCGCTCAACCCGGCCGGCCGCACTCCTTCCTCCGATCCGCGCCCTCCTCCGCTGCGACATCGACAAGCGCCGGCCGCCCTCTGCGCGCCATCTGCTACCTCCCGCTCCACCGCCTCGTCCGCTCCTTCCCGGCGCTCGAGCTGTGCACCGAGCCCCGTGCCGGCTGCTCTGTCCGGCTCGCCCGGCCTCCCCTCCGCCGACCCGGCTACTCCATGCCGCCGCCGCCGCCGTCACCCCGGATCGCCTCGGCTGCCTCGGCGCGCCACCCGAGTGCCATGCGCCTCCACGCGTGTGGCGCGCATGCGATCACCCCATCGATTCCGACCACGGCGACAAAGCTTGGCGAGACACTTTCGATTCTTCGTGACACCCTCGTGTGTTTGTATGAATGCCTCAAAGGATGATCTTTGCTTCTACACGGTGGAGCTCGCCTCGGCCGCCCCTCGCACCGCTTCGGCCGTCTCCGTCGCCTCGCGCCATTTCCCTCACCGCAATGAGCCGTGGCGAACCACCACCGCAACTCCTGCATCTGCGCATCCATCTCGGAAGTCTTCTTGTGTTGTCATTAAACTGAAGATCATATGTAAGGTGAAATGCCTTTGAATCTTTTGAATAACTGATGGGGTTGCTCAACCTTATGTGGCAAATGGATAATTAAATGAATGATTGATTAGTAGGTTAATTGTGATGCAAATTTGTGTGAATGGATGAATCTGATTGACAAGTTTTTCTGCTAGCATGCTTATATCGTGTTATATCAATTAGTGATTAGTTGGGTTATCATCTAGGTTCACAGATCAAGTTGCTTTTGATTGTTGGGTGGTATAAGAGGAACTTTGTAGATGGTGCTTAAGCAATAATGGGAATTATCAAATTTCTCATTAGGTCATGACCTTGCTTAGTCGAGTAGTTAGAAAACGTCTTTGATTCGTATAGCTAAGAGTCTTTGTGTTGATGGCTTAGGTGTTGATTAGTGGATGAATCGGATTTGTGGAAATTATCGCTAGCGTACACTTATACCTCTATTGCATCAATTAGTGTTTGGAGTAGAAATTTAATGGTTGTTAGTCATAGTAAGTTATCGATTGCGAATAGTAAGGCAATATAGTAGTGCATCTTTGAAAATTTAGTTAGCATTCACATGTAATTGAGTGGTGTTTGGATAATGCATGATTTAGTGTCGAGAAGGCCAACTTTGTTAAAAATCGATGAGCATCTAGTAGTTAGCTAATGAGCTAGTCAGCTTTCCAATAGCTAATTTGTATGTCAATGAACTTATCACAGTAAAGGTTACATAGAATAGTGAGCTATTAAAATGTGGTATTTTGCTGTGGTTAATAGAAGTGCGCACAATCACCATCAACGTCTGTCGAAAGAATATAACATATAAGAGGATTAATTTTTGACTGTATGATTATCGTGGGAAATAAGTGAGTTTGGAGAGAGCAAACAGAAGAAATCCTATCTAATTTAAATATTTCCGTATAATCTAATTTGTTGTTCCTAAATTCATATTCTATCTTCTGTGTTTTTGATTTTTGGATCCTGTTGGCGTTCTGGTGTTTATTCGCTGTTCTTTCGCTTTGGCAGTTTTATCGTTAGATGACGTCAGTATCGAGAGTGATCCTCTGCAGCAAGTCAATTATCTCAAGCAAAACAAAGGCAAGCAGTTTGATCATATCCAGTTCATTCCCATTATTTTCAAGTCTAATATTTTGTTTAACTTGTATGTATGCATGCTTTTGTGTCAAAGTAATTTTGTCGATTAGAGGTAGTTAATCCCATTGCATTGTTGCCCTGAAAATTGTTCACCCCTGCCACTAACTTAGGAATATTATTCTCACTGGTGAATTAGAGCCCGGTGAATGATTTAGGGCCTTTTATTTGTATTTACGATATGATGCTTAGCCATGCTTAGATACCGGTAGAATTGGGCGGTTATCGACTTAGTCGATAACTTTGATCACACAAAAATTAGTATATAACTTTATGATTCAGCACTTTTGCTATGTTTAATTGTGAAAACTAAAACCAAAAACAAAATGATTTCGACGGGCACAATGGTAAGATGGTGTGATTCTTGGGTGTGATGGAATGGTGCAAGGTCAATTAAGGACCGAACATCTTGTGAGTGAATTTTATCCAAGCATTTGGCGTGCTAACCACACTAGAGTATATGGGACCTCTCTTGACCTAGTACTTTGGCGTGTATTGGCTCTGGGTCGCAGGAGGTCGCGGGAGGGATGGAGGTGGGAGCATGGTAGTTGTCCAAAAGCTTTATCTGAGTGGGTAGTTGTCTTTTCGGCTTTACCATGTAAGCGTATGGATTTCTATCCATACGAGCGGCTCGTAGTTAATATACAATATTGGAAAAAGTCTCGTAGGACTTAGTCAGGCTTGCATACCTTGGAAGTGTGCTTTGGCTTAAAGGCGATGCGAAGTGTGATGCAGATGGTACACCCTGCAGGTTAAAACTATTTGAATAGCCTCGTCTAGGTGATGGACACGCTTGGGTAAGCTTTTCAAGAGTTAGACTACAACATTTTAATTAAAACTTGATGGGTTGGTATGAGCAGGCGTTCATACTATTGTTGTGATGGCCATTGGGTTGGTTATCTCAGGATGTCTTTTGTCACTACTTATCGTATATTATTATTTCGCAAATAAAAATTGAATTGTTAAAAGCGCCTTCAAAACTATTATATTATTGCAAAAGAAAACTGGCTTTATGCTAAAAATAAGCCCAGAGCCCCCTCCACTTAAATAAAGCTTGCATGTAGTTAAATTATAGTTACATTGCCCTTACACGTCGGTCTTGCAGTACAAAGACAATCTTTGTACTCGTGTGCTTTGCTTAATGTTTTTGTTGCAGAGGAAGAAGGTGAGCCCCAAGGGCTTCCCTTTTGTGAGTGTCTTTGGGTTTGTGGCTAGCTTAGCGGCCGGTTGGTTGCCTTGTGGGTAAAGGCACACTAATTGGCTCTTTTATTTATCGCCATCTTATGGCTTTTGCTTCCATTGTGTAGTTTGTTATTTTTCTTGTAAGTTCTTCTGTTGTATATATTGAAGTTTTATTATTTTAACCTCTAGTGTATGGATTTGATGCATAATTTTGTAGCAGGGTGTGCATCTTTGCATTTCAGGAAGTATACATATCCGAGGCTTGGTTTATTTGAATTGTAATGCTAGGGTCAATGGAAGGCTAAGCATTACAAGTCGAATAAATCGGGTCCTCACAAAGTTGGTATCAGTCAGATCGACCAGAGAAAACCCTAGCTTTGTCGTCATTAGGATATTTTGAAAAACTTATTTTCAAAATGTTAAATGGGTTATGAAAACTTAAGTAAGTTCTCGATTTTACTCCTTACCTATCTTAGTTTGCTAATCTCACCTATTCTTGTTGAGTTTTGAAAAGTTGTTTCTCTTCTCTTCTCCTTCAAAGTTAGTTGTTTATCGGTTAAATTCGGTTTGGGAATAATGAGTGTTAAAAACATGAAGCGTTGGTTGTGAAGAGTTGAAGCACTCATCTCGGAGCTCGGATACAAGATCCGACAGCAAGCACAAGTTTTGCATCGCAAGCGACTTAGTTCGTCGTTAGGGTTAAAAATGAGATGATAAATCAACTAAAACTCATGGAATTAAAAGGGTAAGATGTGATATTAGAAGGCTAGTGCCCAATCTACCCTTATATGGTTTTTACCATGCACGTTGGATGCGATAGAACTTGATTTGTGCTCTGAAATTTTTCGTCTCAAACGATTGCTCGTTCATTCAATACGAGTTAGTCGTCTTGGGAAGCAAATCTTTCGTTTTGTGGTTTTTACTGGTCTTATGTTTTCATACAAACATTTGGAGTTCATTTCTTGTTATGTGTTTGCAATCGGGTTAGGATAATGTCAATTTCCTAGACGATATCTTATTGCGACATTAGGATTAAATTAGGGTTTATTCGTAGAATATATCTACACCCTAATGGTATTACTTAGGGTATAGACGCTAGATTTTGTAACCACTTGCTCTCCTTGTTCCAAGTAGTTGCACATCGCCTACTGGATGGCATGTCAGACAACTATGTCGGAACCTTTGGGGTAGAGAGTACATGTTAGAATTAAAATGCATACACCGTGCCTGTTCCCTCACCTTGTGTTCATTCTCTCCTTCTCTCATCCTTTATACATCAAACATGTTTAAGGGGGGTAGAAGATACCTCAAAGTACTTGTTAGGCATCTTGATTCCTATACTTTGATCATGCATATAGTTTCTAAATTAAGTCAAGCATGTCATGTTACTCAAGCTAAATAAAACAAGAAGCATGGTTAGCAGTTCTTCTTAGTGATCAAAAGCATGAAAATGACTAATATGTAAAGGTACAAATTAAAATTATTCTTGATTAGGCTTTGTCTTAAAATTGTTAACCAACTTAGAAGTTTGACAACTTGCTGTGCTCACCTTAACAAAAATGAAATTGTTGTGTCACATTGATAGGATCATGAAAGCATGCATATAAGCATGCATCCCCTCGTGCATTCATCCTGTGCAATTCCTATTCCAGCCAAGCAAATAGAACTAGAGAGGTGAGATTAAGCGAGACCACCTTAAACCTTGCTTGCCTTCTCCTTTCTGCACTGAATCCTAGTGTTGATACTAGATTACCATCTAACCAATCTTTCCGTTCTATCGATCGATGCCCCTTTTCGGTCGACTAAGTGGAGCCGAGTCTTTCACACTACTAGAAGACGACGTGAAGTATGATGTCAAATTATCTACAAATCAAGAAAGGAAAGGTTAAACAAAGCAATGGAAAGGAAAATATGGCAGCAACGTTAGGATACTGCGTCATGCTCTTCCAGCACTATCTCTGAAGGAAATCAAGACAACAGAGGGTGCATTTCGTTTAGAGTTGAAAAGAACCACTAAGGAAACACTTATCAGAAGGACATTAGAAATTCTTCAACAAAGCTTCCCCACTTTAGCACCTAAAACTTCCGAAGAACCTCTCCGGATTCGAAGTTGAGTTTGGCTCGCGTCGAAATCCGAAAAGTGACCCCGTGATCAGACCCACCTAGGTTGCCACCGCCTTTCGTTCCGACTTCCGAACTACCGGAATCTCGGGACGAGATTCTGTTTAAGGGGGGTAGATTTGTAACAACCCCAAAATTAGGGTTGGTATTTTAACTGTGTAAAAGTATTAAAATTTAAAAACTTTTGGTTGTGTCTCTTAATCATGCTCCTGGTGTTCCAAAAATTTGTGCACCATTTTAAAATTTTGGAGATTGTATTAAAATTTGTGTTGAAATTTCAAACTTTTAAACTTAAATTCCATTTCTATTTGAATTCCAGAAAAGTGTGTGGATGAAAGTTTCCAAAAATAATTTATTCAAATACTAGATTATTTATCTGAATTATCATTATTTTTACCAAATTTTTTGAAGTCATTTTGACTTCCCCAAAATTTTTAAAACAAATCCCTATTTCAGATTTAAACATAAATTAAGTCTAACAAATTCTAATATATAAATTGTGTAAAATTATTTTTCCTAAGTACCTTGTGATCCTCAGAGTACCCACAAAAAGTTTTAGAATTTTTAGAATTTTATTTCTAATTCAAACAGCCCGGTCAAACTCAGTTGCTTTCGGTCAAAACTTAAATCTAAACCTAACATGTCTACTGTTCCTCCGACCGAACCTAGTCGCCACTCGGGTTTGACCGGACCGGCTCGCACCAAGCCACCCCTCCCCCTCTCACTTACCTGTGGGCCCCACCTGCAGACCCTCTTCTCCACGCGGCGGGTGTGCCTGCGCCAGCTCACCACCGCCTCACCGCATGCCAGCACAGCCTCACCGCCTCTGGTATTTTTCCCTGTCCCTGCCCTTGCCGAGTGCATCGCCCATCATTCCTCCTACCCGACTGCTCCGCCCAGCACCCCGGCTCATCCCTCACCTCCAGCCGTCCCCTCCACGCGCTCCCCGTCCGAGCTGCACCGCCACCCCAACACCCGAGCGCCGTCGGCCCTCTTCCCTCTCCGGCTGCTCCACCGACCGCCATGGTGCCTCCTCCTCTGGCGCCAGCTGCTCCGGCTCCTTTCTCCACTGCTGCAGCGCCGGTCGCCTCCCCTGGTCCATGGTGCCGTCGCCGGCCTCCACCCCGGCTCCTCCCTCCGTCCGCTGGCCTCAACAAGCCGTCGGCTCCCTTCTCCTCTGCTCGCCGGCCGCCACCCCTAGCCCTCTCTCCGCTCAACCGCCCGGCCGCCTCCTTCCCCTCGGATCCGCCGCCCTCCTGCTCGCCGACGCTGACATCGCGAAGCCGCCGCCCCTCTCTGCGCCATCGCTACCTCGGCTCCACCGCTCGCCCCGCTCCTTCCGGCGCCGAGTCGTGCACGGCCCAGCCGTTGCTGCATCTGCTCGCCGGCCTCTCCCTCTCCGGACCCATTGCTCCATGGCCGCCGCCGCCGTCACCGGATCCCTCACCGCCCGCGCCGCCCCCGAGTGCCATGCGGCTCCACGCCGTGGCGCCGCATGCACTCACCCCTCGACCCGACCGCCGGCGACAAAGCTTGGCGAGACACTTTCGATTCTTCGTGACACCCTCGTGTGTTTGTATGAATGCCTCAAAGGATGATCTTTTGCTTCTCTACAGGTGGAGCTCGCCTCGGCGCCTCGACCGCGCTTCGGCCGTCTCGTCGCCTCGCGCCATTTCCCTCACGGCAATGAGCCGTGGCCGAACCACCGCAACTCCTCTGTCCTGCAGTCCATCTATGGAAGTCTTCTTGTGTTGTCATTAAACTGAAGATCATATGTAAGGTGAAATGCCTTTGAATCTTTTGAATAACTGATGGGGTTGCTCAACCTTATGTGGCAAATGGATAATTAAATGAATGATTGATTAGTAGGTTAATTGTGATGATGCAAATTTGTGTGAATGGATGAAACGGTTGACAAGTTTTTACGCTAGCATGCTTATATCGTGTTATATCAATTAGTGATTAGTTGGGTTATCATCTAGGTTCTGAGATCAAGTTGCTTTTTGATTGTTGGGTGGTATAAGAGGAACTTCTTTGTAGATGGTGCTTGAGCAATAACTGGGAATTATCAAATTTCTCATTAGGTCATGACCTTGCTTAGTCGAGTAGTTAGAAAACGTCTTTGATTCGTATAGCTAAGAGTCTTGTGTTGATGGCTTAGGTGTTGATTAGTGGATGAATCGGATTTGTGGAAATTTCTTGCTAGCGTACACTTATACCTCTATTGCATCAATTAGTGTTTGGAGTAGAAATTTAATGGTTGTTAGTCATAGTAAGTTATCAGATTTGAGAATAGTAAGGCAATATAGTAGCCGCATCTTTGAAAATTTAGTTAGCATTCACATGTAATTGAGTGGTGTTTGGATAATGCATGATTTAGTGTCGATAAGGCCAACTTTGTTAAAAATCGATGAGCATCTAGTAGTTAGCTAATGAGCTAGTCACTTTCAATAGCTAATTTGTATGTCAATGAACTTATCACGATAAAGGTTACATAGAATAGTGAGCTATTAAAATGTGGTATTTTCTTTGTGGTTAATAGAAGTGCGCACAATCACCATCAACGTCATCGAAAGAATATAACATATAAGAGGATTAATTTTTGATCGTATGATTATCGTGGGAAATAAGTGAGTTTGGAGAGAGCAAGCAAGAAATCCTATCTAATTTAAATATTTCAGTATAATCTAATTTGTTGTTCCTAAATTCATATTCTATCTTACGTGTTTTTGATTTTTGGATCTGTTGGCGTTACGTGTTTATTCATTTGTTCTTTCGCTTTGGCGCTTTATCGTTAGATGACGTCGATGTCGAGTGATCCTCTGCGACAAGTCAATTATCTCAAGCAAAACAAAGGCAAGCGGTTTGATCATATCCAGTTCATTCCCATTATTTTCAAGTCTAATATTTTGTTTAACTTGTATGTATGCATGCTTTTGTGTCAAAGTAATTTTGTCGATTAGAGGTAGTTAATCCCATTGCATTGTTGCACGAAAATTGTTCACCGCCACTAACTTAGGAATATTATTCTCCTTTGGTGAATTAGAGCCGGTGAATGATTTAGGGCCTTTTATTTGTATTCTGATATGATGCTTAGCCATGCTTAGATACCGGTAGAATTGGGCGGTTATCGACTTAGTCGATAACTTTGATCACACAAAAATTAGTATATAACTTTATGATTCAAAGACTTTTGCTATGTTTAATTGTGAAAACTAAAAACCAAAAAACAAAATGATTTCGACGGGCACAATGGTAAGATGGTGTGATTCTTGGTGTATTGGAATGGTGCCCGGTCAATTAAGGACCGAACATCTTGTGAGTGAATTTTTATCCAAGCATTTGGCGTGCTAACCACACTAGAGTATATGGGACCTCTCTTGACCTAGTACTTTGGCGTGTATTGGCTCCGGGTCGCAGGAGGTCGCGGGAGGGATGGAGGTGGGAGCATGGTAGTTGTCCGAAAAGCTTTATCCCGAGTGGGTAGTTGTCTTTTCGGCTTTACCATGTAGCGTATGGATTTCTATCCATACGAGGCTCGTAGTTAATACACAATATTGGAAAAAGTCTCGTAGGACTTAGTGTGCTTGAGCATACCTTCGGAAGTGTGCTTTGGCTTAAAGCGATCTCAAGTGTGGGTACTGATGGTACACCCTGCGCAGGTTAAAACTATTCGAATAGCCTCGTCTAGGTGATGGACACGCTTGGGTAAGCTTTTCAAGAGTTAGACTACAACATTTTAATTAAAACTTGATGGGTTGGTATGAGCAGGCGTTCATACTATTGTTGTGATGGCCATTGGGTTGGTCATCTCCGGATGTCTTTGTCACTACTTCTTTGTATATTTGTTATTTCGCAAATAAAAATTGAATTATTAAAGCGCCTTCAAAACTATTATATTATTGCAAAAGAAAAGCGGCTTTATCTTTGAAAATAAGCCCAGAGCCCTCCACTTAAATAAAGCTTGCATGTAGTTAAATTATAGTTCTGTTACCCTTACACGTCAGTCTTGCGAGTACAAAGACAATCTTTGTACTCAGGTGCTTTGCTTAATGTTTTTGTTGCAGAGGAAGAAGGTGAGCCCCAAGGGCTTCCCTTTTGTGAGGTGTGCTGCGGGTTTGACGGCTAGCTTGGCGGCCCGGTTGGTTGCCTTGTGGGTAAAGGCACACTAATTGGCTCTTTTATTTATCGCCATCTTATGGCTTTTGCTTCCGCTGTGTAGTTTGTTATTTTTCTTGTAAGTTCTTCCTGTTGTATATATTGAAGTTTTATTATTTTAACCTCTAGTGTATGGATTTGATGCATAATTTTGTAACAGGTGTGTATCTTTGCATTTAGGAAGTATACATATCCCGAGGCTTGGTTTATTTGAATTGTAATGCTAGGGTCAATGGAAGGCTAAGCATTACAAGTCGAATAAATCGGGGTCCTCACACAAAACCTCTGAAAATTTTATTCAAGGTCAATCCTTTAGCTGGCAAACTCCTGTAAAAATTTCAAGATTTTTGAAGTTGTTTTGCTAGTTCAAACAATTCTCAGAGTGCGCCCTTCCAAAACCAAAAATAAAGTTCTGGTTCGAGTCAGGCTCGAGCCCGAGTCCGACCCAGCCAATTGACTCGCTCGAGTCAAGTCACCAGGCCGCACCCGAGCTTGATCCTGGTCCTCCATGGGTGAGCCATTGGATTTAAAATCCAACGCTCACAAACCACCCCGCCATCTCTTGTTCTTCTTCTTCCTCCTCTCATCGTACCACGCGTCGGCGAGGCGAGTGAGCGATGCGCAGCCTCCGTCGCATCGTGGGCCCGTCAGCGGCTACGAACCTCGCTTTGCCCATGTCGTGCACAACGACCTCCCCTGCCTTCCCTCGTTTTCTCGCACTGCAGAAACCTTTTGTCCCATCGCCATTAAACCTCTGTCCTCTAGCTCAGTCAGCTCTGAGCTACATGAGCACCTCCGAGGCTTTCCTCTAAGTCTCTTCCACCTCCAGTCGACCTCCCAAACCGTCCTCTGTAAGGTTGGCGCCAAATCTCACCTTGAGCTCATTTCGCCATTTCGGCGCGTGAGCTCCATCGGCAACTTGGGTCCCCAGTGGTCCTCTTGCCCCGATCTTTGTTTCCACGAGACCTGCGGTCATCGCAAAGTCGGCCCTAACTCCTGCAGGTTGTTTTCCACGGGAGGCGATCGGGATTGGAGATTTCGCGGGTTGTGGCCGTAAGGGCACTCCTTCGTCCCCATCTCCGGTGAGGTTCCTCCACTCGATTCCCTGGTTCGGGAGCCTCCTAAGATCATCGCGAAGTGTTCCTCATCACCCTTTCTATCTATATTTGCTCAGGAGCCGCTGTCGCCGTTATCTTCCTCATCTCATTTGCGGTCTCCGCCGCTGGACCTCCTCCGAGCTCCTCTGGACCTCATCTTGGCCCTGGTAAGTTCATTCTAGCCTCCTAGAGCTCGAGCACTTGTCAGGTTAGGTCGTATCGAGCCTTTTTCATGTTTTCGGTTTTGCCAAAAACTTGCCCTCCGCCCTCCTTCGGCTCGCCGGCATTCTGGGCCTGCGCCGCCGTCGAGGATGCCTCCGTTAGATTCGTAATAGTATTGCGCTCGTTTTGGTACCTTGATTAGCTCCGCCGTGGTGGTGTCGCGTCGGCGTCTTGCATGAGACAAGCGCGGTGCTCTGTCTCTTGTCGGATTTTAGACAAGTCTTAGGACCACCTCGAGTTCATCGTGGCCGCTCACGACCTCTCCAAGATTAGATCTGGGCCTTAGGTTCTTTTCCGAAAAATCTTAAGCCTCTAGACCTCCCCCTAGTTTAATCTCGGTAGTTAAGACCACCCCAAGTCAAATCTGTACCATAGAGGTTTTAGTGTAAATTTCTAAGTCCCAAGACCTCCTAGAGCTTTCTCAGTAGTTAAAAGACCTCCTAGGATTAGCTCTTGGCAGTTAGATCTGGTCATGAAAACTCTTAGTGCGGGACCTCCCTAGGGTTGATCCTAACCGTGTCAGGACCACCCTGTTAAATCTAGCCGCTAGGATGTGAGGACCCGGTTTATTCGGCTTGTCTTTGTTTAACCATCCACTTGGTCATAACAGTACAAATCAAATAAACAAGCCTCGAGATATGTATACTTCCAGTGCGGTATACACACCCAGTTACAAAATCATGCATCAATTCCATTCATACACATAGAACCAAGCAAAAGCAACAATGAAAGACATAGATAATATAAAGAGAGTTATTACAAAAGAGAGGCCGTAGGCCAAAAGTCACACAAATAAGTAAATACAGTGGAAGCAAAATGGCCATAAGATGGCGATAAACAAGAACCAATCGGTGTGCCTTTACCCTAAGGCAACCAACCGGACCGCCAAGCTAATCGTCCCAAGCGGTCCGCCTTGACTAACAAAAGTGAGGCCCTTGGGGCTCACCTTCTTCCTCTGCAACAATTAATATTAAGCAAAGTAGATGAGTACAAAACTTGTTTTTGTACTCGCAAGACTGACGTGTGAGATAACATGAACTATAATTAACTACATGCAAGCTTTATTTAAGTGGATGAGGCTCGGACTTATTTTGACATAAAGCAAGATTTCATTTGCAATAAGGTAATAGATTCAAAGCAAGTTTGCAATTAACTTTTATTGTTCAAATAAAGAGAGACAATTATAACAATAGATAGGAACAAACCCCAACCTAGAAGTGACTAACCCATAGTCACCACGACAATAGCATGAAGTACCCTTCATACCACCCATGTCAAGTTTAAGTTTTTAAAAGGTTGTAGTCTAGTTCTTGCGACCTTACAAGCATGTCCATAACCTAGGGCGAGGCTATTCGAATAGTTTTAACCTGCAGGGTGTACCAATGTACCCACACGATGAACCGCCTTTCCACCGACCACGGTTAGCACACTTCCTTTGGTATGCGGGCATGGCTAAGTCTAACAAGGCGCTTTCAATGGGCGATGCTAATTAAGAGCGCAACCCACGGAGAAAGACACATTAGGCTGCCTAACGGTTTGCTAATGCTCCCCTCCAACACCACAAACACACACACGAGGACACACCCAGAGACCAGCTCATAATTAACACCTCCCAAAGTACTTAGTCAGAGACATCCCTACACTCGGACTCGCTCTCATCTCGAGCAGGAGGCGAATGGCGGTGGGACCAACAATGGAGTAAAGAAGACCTCCCACAGCGACAAAAGACTGAAACAAGCGAATGAGATGCGCTGAATCAAACAAAGCATAGCGGGGAAAGAGTTAGCAGAAGGGTACCCAACACGGCGTCGGGTGCCTCATGTGCCTCCTCCGCGGAGATGAGGTTGTGCGGCCACTACACGCCTTGGGTAGCGGGGACAACAACCGATCTGGGAGGACCACCTCCTGCCGCGTCCTCCATTGGGACGAGGCGCTCGATCTGTTAGGGCAAGCATTGGCATAATGCCCTTACAGTTGCACGAAAAGCAAGTGACCCGGCGGCCGGATTGCGGGGCCACCTGGCTGGTTGCAGCGCCGCGTGGCGAGGCACGCGGCTGCGGAAGCGGGAGGCTGGTCTTTGCGGCCTCGGTGGTAGTGAAGCCGCAGGCGGGCCTGGGGTGGGCAGGCACGGGGACGGGAGAGGCCGGCTGTGCGGACATTGGGCCTCCCACTTGCGCTTGCGGGACTCGCCCAACACCTTCGCCTTGTGCTCAGCAACAATGGCCTTGTCCACCAAGGTGCGAAAGTCGGCAAAGTCCACAATGGAGAGCTTGTCTTGCGGCTCCTCGGACAAACCCTCCATGAACTTCTCTGCTTGGCCTCATTAGTGGCCACCTCGGATGGAGCATAACAGGCCAAGTGGTTGAACTCGTGCATGTACTCCATCAGCGACTTACACCTTGCTTGGCGCGAGCTCCTTCTTCTTGACTTCATCAAGCCGGCGAGGATGTGAGCTCGGCGGGCAGCCGTCGAACTCATCCCAAGAGCGGTGTGGCCGGCGGGCTGCGCATGGCCAGAAGTTCTCCCACCGGGAGAGTCGCCCCTGAAGGCGATGGGAGGCAAAGAGTGCCCTGTCTGGTCGAGCGCGAGCAGCGTCGAGCTTACGCTCAACTCCGCGCGACCAGTCATCCGCGCGTCCACGGGTCCTCGGACCTAGAAGGCGTGGGGTGAGTGCGAAAAACTCGGCCAACCCCACGAGGTGATGTCCACGCTGCCGGATCTGAGGCACGAGAAAGGCGGAGGTGTTGCGGCGCAATAACATCGGCAGGACCCTCCTGTCCTCGAGCAGTTGCGCTCGATCACGAAGAAGGACCTCGGCCATGGTTGGAGGCGGGAGCTCCTCATCAAACAGTGCGACCACGGCGCTCACAGTACCTCGGCCATCTGGTTCAAGAAACTTAGGTTAGAAACCAGCGCTACATTAGAAGTTGATGAAAGCGAAGCTAACGATTAGGGAATGAGACATCACCTAACAGAAGGCCAAAACAGCAAGTAAACAAACTTTAAATGTGTCCAAGCTCCAAAACAGCAAGGAAACGCAAACCAAGCTCAACTTCTCAATGCCATTAACCCGTATGGAATGAGCGAGTAATAGTGTGAGAAGATAAAGATTTCAGCACACTCGACAAGTCTAACACTACTAAAGATCAAGGTTAAGGCGACAAAATTAGCGTTAGGTACTTAGCTAACTAGTATCACATCTTACCCTCTTATTCCCACAAGTTTTAGTTGATTAACCTCTCATTTTCTACCCTATTTAGAAACCTTTGAGCCTGCTGTCAGGAAATCGAATGCTCATTTGTCAGATTTCGCATCCAAGCCTCCTAATTGAAATCTTCAACCGGAAGCTTCAAAACCTTGTAGAGGGCAGCTAACACTTCAATTTGCCAAGCTCATTGGTTCCCAAAACCCAATTTAAGCGATAATGACTATCTTTTGAGAGGAGGAAAGGAGAACAACTTTTAAAACTCAAATTAGAGCAAGATGAGATAGAAAGCTAAGATAGGTAAGGAATAAAATCTGAGAACTTACTTAAGCTTTCAAAATCATTTGATATTTTGAAAATTAAGTTTTCCAAAATATCCTAAAGGCGATCAAGCTTGGGTTACTACGGTCGAATGGCTCGATACCAACTTTGTGAGGACCCGGTTTATTTGGCTTGTCTTGTTTAACCATCCACTTGGTCCTAACGGTACAAATCAAATAAACCAAGCCTCGAGATATGTATACTTCCCGAAATGCGGTATACACACCGTTACAAAATCATGCATCAATTCCATTCATACACATAGAGCCGAAGCAAAAGCACAAGCGAGAGACATAGATAATATAAAGAGTTATTACAAAAGAGAGGCGACAGGCCAAATAACACATAAGCAACTAACTTAAGCAATGGAAGCAAAGGGCCATAAGATGGCAATAAACAAAAGCCAATCGGTGTGCCTTTACCCCAAGGCAACCAACCGGACCGTAAGCTAATGCGTCCCAAGCAGTAGCATAACTTGACTCACAAAAGTGAGGCCCTTGGGCTCACCTTCTTCCTCTGCAACAATTAATATTAAGCAAGCGGATGAGTACAAAACTTGTTTTTGTACTCGCAAGACTGACGTGTGAGATAACAGAACTATAATTAACTACATGCAAGCTTTATTTAAGTGGATGAGGCTCTGGACTTATTTTCAAACATAAAGCAAGTTTCCATTTGCAATAAGTTAATAGATTCAAAGCAAGTTTGCAATTAACTTTTATGGTTCAAATAAAGAGAGACAATTATAACAATAGATAGATGACAAAACCAACCTAGAAGTGACTAACCCATAGTCACCACAACAATAACATGAAGTACCCTTCATACCACCCATGTCAAGTTTAAGTTTTTAAAAGGTTGTAGTCTAGTTCTTGTGGGAAATAACCAAGCGTGTCCATAACCTTGGGCGAGGCTATTCGAATAGTTTTAACCTGCGAGGTGTACCAATGTACCCACACGATGGGACGCCTTTCCACGGCCACGGTTAGCACACTTCCTTTGGTATGCGGGCATGGCTAAGTCTAACAAGGCGCTTTCCAATGGGCGATGCTAATTAAGAGCCGCAACCCACGGGAGAAAGACACATTAGGCGACCTAGCAGGTGCGCGATGCTCCCCTCAAACACCACACACACGAACACACCCACCAACGGCTCATAATTAACACCTCCCAAAGTACTTAGTCAAGAGGTTCCATATCCCCTCGTGTGGTTAGCACGCAATAATTGCTTGGATCAATGGCACAAGTAACTTTCGGTCCTTAGGGACTTAGGCACCATTCAATCACACCAGCAGATCACCCAACATACCATTGTACCCAAGCCAAGATATAATTTTTGTTTTGATTTTGATTTGCAAAATGGTAAAACACAAGGGTTGGACATAATGGAATAATAATAGCAATTGTGTGATCAAGATCATGACTAAGTCGATGATCGCCCAATACTCTGGATACTAGGCATGGCTAAGCAATGTTTATCGAAATCTACTAAGTGACAAGAGCTCATCCAATGAACTCTAATCACTGACAAATAACCTAGGCTCGGTAGTAGAGGATAATTATTTACCTACAGTTATGCAACTAGAGGTCTAACTAATCAATTTAACAACAAAATAGCAATGCATACATAGAAGTTAAACAAAATATTAGACTTTAAAAGTAATGGGATTGAATGGGAAATGATCAAAGCTGCTTGCTTTGCATGTTGCTCAATTTGTTGCGGAGAGTCGCGTTCTCGGGGTTCACAGCAAATATCGAATCCTAAGCGAAGAAGCGAAAACAACCAATAAGGCGAGCAACACTTAAACAAAAGAGCAAGCAAAAATTATCCAAATCACGTGAAAATTATACACAAGGTAGAATACGAATATACCTAGACATAGGAACTGAAAAAACCTAATTTGGATTTGTGGTGCAAAGATAGTCTCCAAAACCTATTTTGACCATAATTAGCACTTGTAGCAAAATATTTTCTAGAAAGACTTTGAAGCCGAAATTTTTATGGTAGCTACCCACTGGTATAGTGGTAACCCATATAAAATTTCAGGTCATTGGAATTAAAATGATTTAGTTATGATTTTCTAAGTTATAAATCTAAGACATGATTAATTTCAGTATTAAAGACTCTTTGCAAAACCTATACTAAGCTAAAGTACTTTATGGATGCATTTATAGAACTTTAGTTTGTTAAATTTAGAGCTCTGAGAGAAAAGATATGCAATTTTGAAGTTTAAAACAATTAATATGTGCAAATAAAGCTCTGGAACTAAATCTGGAAAACCAATAAAAATCGGGAGGTCGTGGGCGTTGATCAAAGATCGCACGGCTCACGATCTCAGTCTAAAACCGCACGAGCTCACAGGCGCAAAGACCTCATCGCGCTAGGGAGGTCTTAGCCAGCGATATTGAATCCAGCAGTTACGACTAGTGCGCACAACAGCGCACGGAGGAGGTCCTCGCGCCTAAAGGTGGTCGGGATCGTTAGATCAAGATCGGCGGTCTGACCTCCTTAGGAGGTCCTAGGGTCAAATCTGGGAAAAGATGCAGGCGAGATCGGAAGAGGGAGGTCTTTGTGGCTAAGATCTCTGAGGAGGTCTTAGCGCAATGACTCCAGCGATGGATTTAGATCCAATGGCCCCGTGAGATGGGATGTTCGGTTCATCCAGCGCCTCAGCGAATCGGGCCTTGGATCTTGAGATGGACGGCCTAGATCAAGATTGCATCGGAGAGTCCGAATGTTCTCGGATCGAGTAGTAGATCTAAAGGCGAGCGATAAAGAGAGAATCAAAGCGGTAGAGTTGCAAATAGGCGAAGAGGTCTGGCACGGTTAGATCTAAATCTAACGGTCAGAGTGCGAGGAGGTCCTATCGGTCAAGATCTCCGGGAGGAGGTCACGAACGGCTATGATGAAGTGAGGAGGTCGGGACGGTTCGAGATCTCAGTGGGAAGGTCATGAGCGGTCCGGTCTGCAGCGGAGGAGGTCTCGACTTCTTCACAAAGGGCCGAGGTGGTCTTTTTGCAAGAGGACCTAAGGTAGTTTTGAAGGTTCTCTTTACAAAAGACCGTGGGTGGTCTTTGCAAAGAGGACCTCGGGAAGGTCTTTGGGGTGGCTTTTACAAAAGACCACGGGGAGGTGTTTTGCAAAGAGGACCTCGGGAAGGTCTTTGCGGAAACACAAGGTGGTCTTATCGGCTAAGATTTAACGAGGTGGTCCTATACGGCTAGGATCACCACCAAGGAGAGGTCAGAGACTTAGGATTTTTGGAAAAGATCCTAAGGCCCAGATCTACACTTGGAGAGGTCGTGAGCGGCTAAGATTGGCAGGAGGTCAAGAGTGGATTTAATGGCGCGGACCTCGGGACAACGACAAAAGGTGGCGGTTAAGACAAATTAAATGCTCCGGATGATTGTGAATAAATGAAACTAAAAGGACACTTAATGACTTACGGACTTTAATACTAAGGCCACAGCCCGCGTCGATGACTCCGGCACAAATTAGGACACAATTAATGCACCAATGATAAGCAATGATTTGAGCATTAATGTGGTCCAGAACATAACGAAACGGATTTGCGTGGCAAAACCCGAGCGAGTTCATCGACTTGCGCGGCGATGTGGACCTCGTCGTGGAACCAAAAACACGAATGAGTTCCAAATAGGGAGGAGAACCTAAAGGTGCCAACAGCTAGGGCTAGCGCACCCTACGGCGGCTGAGTCGGAGATAACAGGGAGACCCAATGCGGCCAAAGCGAAACCGAAGAGGTCTAATGGGATCGGGTTTTGGGAACCAAGTACTCACCGGGATTGAAGGAGGGTGGGAGTGGTTGCGGTAGCTCTGGTGACAGTGGAAGTCGCGGGAGATGAAGAAGGCGTAAGCTCCGACCCACGAGCGACAAACTCCACCTTGTCAACCTCTGTGAAGGTTTAGCGAAAACAAGTTAGGGAGGCTTGAGGTGACCAAGAGAACAAAGGATAGCCAAAATTGCAATATTGAACCACTTTGGAGCTCAAGTGTAGGAGAGCTCAAGGTCTAACAATGGTGGCAGAGGCTTTCGGAGACTTGAGCACAAGAGCAAAGAAAGAACTAGGGGTGCAAGAATGGATCCAAAGAAACTTAAGGGAGAAGCAGGGCTCCATATATAGCGAGCGCCAAAATGAACCGGGCCAAGCTTATGGGTGCACCAGAGCTATAGTACACATGAGGTGATGGGAGTAGGTTGTCGAGAGACTTTTGAGCAAAGGGCCGCGGACATTTAATGTTGGCGACACATAGCGTTGTCGACCCTAGAGTTGACAAGGCACCTTTGCTATCTTGCCATGCACAAAAATGATAATGCCAGGCCCTTTAAGCAGTGAGAGGACCAGGTCAAAGAGCTCAGCGGCTAAAATCCATGCGAGCTCCACTAGGGAGGTCGTGGTGATGGATTGAAATCCAAGGGCTCAGATTTTGGGCTAAGTATTGGAGGTCCTAACACTCGGGGAGAGTCAGGCCACTGAGATCCGAAGATGGGCGCTCATGATCACCCAAGTGCTAGGGGTGAGTCGTGGAAGTGCGAGGAGTCGCCAGGTGGTCTTTTGCAAAGGTGCAAAGGAGGTCCTCGAGGTTGTCTTCGTAAAAGAACACGAGGAGGTCGTGGGTGGGAGGTCCTTTACAAAAACCCAGGAGGTCTTTGGCGTCGGTTTAAAATCAACGGCCCGAGACCACTGTGCCCAAATGCCCAGAGCCACACGGCTCAGCGGCTCAGTGCGACCAAGACACGGAGTCGGACACAGGTTTAGGGTTTATTTTGGCCCGGGATCTTGAAGGGACTTTTAGAGCTAGCAAACTAGCTCCAAATTCTATGAAATTTTGTGATAGCTTGCTAACCTTGAGTTGGACCTTGTATAAAATTTTAGAGGTTTTTGTCTTTGAGCATTTTCTCGAAATTATACAATGCTTAGAGCTAGGTTTGACTACAAGTCAAGCAAGTTTGGTGACCCATAAAACTCTTCAAACAATTTAAAAATTGTGAAATTTTTGGAGGGTCAAGTATCAACCAAGAACTTAGGAAAAATATTTCCCGGAGATGATCAACAGACTTGTGACTTTGTATTTCCATACCACAAGTGCAATAATTGTTTAATACACACGAAACCCATGATGTAGAAAAAGTTTTAATTTCTACTCATTTTCTTACATTTAAAACACAAGTTGAAAATGGGGATGTTACACGAACTAAACTCCTATTCATTTTTAGATTAAATCAGTTCAAACTAAAGCTAACAAAATTGAATCAACCGATTTGGGTTTAAAATGAATTAGTTATGCATTTTTGAAGTTTAATACCTTTTCAGTTTGCAAATAAAGCTTTGGAAACTCATAAATGCCATTCTGCGTGGTGAATAGGGCCGTCGATCTGGATCGAGACGGCCTGGCATACACGCAGCAGACAACACACACACACCGCCTACGAGGCTCACGTTGGATCAAGATCAACGGTCGGATCAGAATGGCATTGGACGAGCGAATGCTTTCGCAATCCGACCATTGATCAAGCATCACACGGCCCGGTAGCGCTCTGGGCGGCGCTTTCGCGCGCATGAGTCGGGCGGCGGTGGGCCGTTGATCAACGGTCCGAGTTGAACCACGCCCGGCCGCGTTTGAATTCACGCGCGAAAGAAGGCGGCTGCTGTGGGCCGTCGATGGTGAATGGGCGGCTCACAATCAACGCTACCAACGACACCGCCGCGAATACCACGAAATCTCGACCGCGGATCTAAGGATGGGCCGGCGCCGCGTTGGGCCGCGTCGCGCGCTGCTGGCGCAGCGTCGGCTAACGCGGCAAAACCGCCGGCCAATCATTGGCGACCAAAGCGCGGCGGCGCGAGAGGATGCTAGCAGCGGTGCGCAATAGCATTGCGCGCCCTCCGCACCACTCACCGCGGTGGTGGACGCGGAGCGGCGACGGAGAGGCGGCACGGCAAAGATGGCAGCGATGATAAGCGGCAAAGAGCTCGCGCCGGTCCATTCAGCGGTGCGCGAGCATCTAAGGACTACGAGGAGCTACGGCGGGCGCGGAGGTGCGAGGCGGTCGAACAACTCCGGCGAAGCTCCGCGGCGGACCGAGGAAGATGGCGGGAAGGCGGCACAGGCAAAATCAACCACGCGCGTCATCACGATGGGTTCTAGAAACGAGCTCCCGAGAAAGGAATTAGAAGAGGAGCACTCACCGGCGGAGACGGAAGAAGGGTGCTCGCGGTAGAGTTGAGGAAACTCCAAAATCCGGTGCTCCCGTCGAAGCAACTGAAGCGAAGTGGGGTTAAGCACCACCTAGGTGAGGAGAAACAGCGAGAGCAAGGAGGGCCGAGGAACCAGAGTGCGGCCTTCAGAAAGCTCTCGCGGGCAACAATGGCGTGAAGGATTTGGTGTTTTGGGAGCTCCACGAGTGCGGTGGGTGCAGAGGCTCACGGTGTGTAAAGAAGCCAAGGGAAAGATGGGGGCTTAAGTAGGCGAGAAGGGCGGAGGCAGCGGCGACAAGCCTCGGATGCTCGATCGCATGCGAGGGCGGCCGAGCACGATGGGAAGCAGTGAGCCGGCGACTTTGAGGAGGGCGAAAGCGTGCATTAAATCACGGGAACCGTTGGTGGGGGCGAGGGCGGGGCGATGCGTGCCACCGCGCGCGGCTACGCCATGGTGACCTGCGTGCGCGGCGGCGAGAAGAGACGGCAGCATTGGCGTCCGATTTTGATCTAACGCGCGCTGCGCGGCCGTCGGCACGTCCCGCACAAATGTCAACCACCGATGGAGATCCAGCGTTTGGCGATGCGCGCAGCGCTTGAGCTGGCGCTAGGAGTGCGGTTAGTTGGCTCGGCGAGTCAAGTGACTCGAGCGAGCGACGCACCCAGAAACAGTGCAAACCAGTTAAGGTTTGATTTTTGAACTGAAACTTTGGGGATTTAATTGAGGCATCAAATCAACTCCAAAATTTATGAAATTTTAACTGGAGCTTCCTGACTTAAGATTAACCTTCCATAAAATTTCCAGAGATTTTTGTGCAGTGGGATTTTCTCAGAAATTCCAGAAGGCTAACTCAATGGTTTGACCAAGGTTTGACTTGTCTCTAAAATATTTCAAATAATTTCCAAAATTATGAAATAATTCAGAGGTGTTATCAAGCAACCCTAGAACCTAGGAAAATTATTACCAATGGTTTTAACAAAGATTTGACCAAGGAGGTTGTTGACTTGATAAATGAGGGCTTTTGATTTTGAATTTTCTAAAATTCTTTTACAGAATTTTAGGAAAATTTCAAAATCCTGAGATGTAAGAAAAGTTTTAATTTACCCTCATTTTATTACATTTGAAACACAAACCAAAATGGGGATGTCACATAGGACCAGATCCTGCGCAAGCGACCTCCTGCAGGTCATTTGCCAAAACCACCACTGGACCTCCCAGAGGTCCTCTTTGCAAAGACCTCCCCTCGGTCATTTTGCAAAGACCACCTCGAGTCCTCTTTCTAAAAGCCACCTGGCCTTTTTAAAACCCCACTCGGGACCTCTTAGGCTCAATCCTGGCGGTTCACGACCTCCCGGAGTTAGATCGGCGTTAGATCTCCTTTGCAAAATCCTTAGTCTCAAGACCTCCTCAGTGGCGATCTGGACCGTTCGGGACCTCCTAGGCCTTATCACGAGCCGTCGGATCTCCTCCAGTTAACACCTGTCACTTAGAACCTCCAGAGTAGATCTTGGCAGTCCAGACCTCCTCGGTTGAATCTGACCGTCGGGACCTCTCGTTTGATCTTGATCGCCGGGACCTCCTCGCCCGATCGTGTCCAGTTAAAGACCTCCCTCTGGAGATCTAGGCAGTTGAAGACCTCCTCAGTGAGATCTTAGCCGTCCGGACCTCCCTCAGTAGGTTTACCCTTAGGACCTCCCCTAGTGCTCGGGGCGCGGATCTTGATCGGCGGTCACGACCTCTGAAGCGCGTGGACCTCCTTTGCGTCTGGCTGCATGCATGCAAGTGCGTGGCGTTGGATCAAATCTCAGCGGTCCGGACCTCCCGATCTTGGAGGAGGTCTTTTGTGCGGCTGTGCCGAGTCGTGGCGTGCGATGAAGGATCAACGGCCCGACCTCTCCTTTTCCTTGAGTTCATTTGGACCTCCAGGAAGCTTAAATTTTCTAAGTCTTTTATTGTTTCAAATTTCAAAAGTGCATAACTTTGTCATTTTAGCTTCTTTTGAATGATTCGATTCTTTGTAGCTTTGTTATAGTATGAACTTTAATGCGAGAATGGATTTAAACCTTTGTTATGTAGTAGAAAATGATAGAAGCTGCAAGAACTTATTTAATATGAAATGGTTGTTTAAATTCATTGAAAATTTGTAAAATGCATAATTTATTCTCTGTAATCCCAAACTGAGCAAACTAAGTTTTGTTAAAACCCACTAAGAATGTCTTGTAATATAGAATGAGTCTTCATATGATCCTTACTTTGAAATTAATGGTTCACTAGTTTTAGAACTTAGAAAAATCATAACTAATTCATTTCAACTTCAAATTGTGCAAACTCAGTTTGCTGTTGTTAGGATAACCATATCTACCCACCTAAAAATTTCAAGTTCAGATCATTCTAGAAATTTTCGTCATGAACTGATAACGAAATTAATTTAATTATGATTTTTAATTTGAGAGAACTTAGATTAGCCATAACTTTATCATGCTAAGTCCAAATGAAATGATTCTTGTTTCTAAAATTGTCTAAAATCAACCTCTAGCTGCTGTAGAAATTTCATTGGATTTGGATGTTCTTTGCTATTGAGTTCCTTTTGGTGTTCTTCGTTCTTATCGGTTTTTATCGCCTTTTAGCGTTAGGTTCAAGAATTTATTGAAACTGAGCACTCCCTCTGCAGCAAGACCAATCCCAGCAAGGCAAGCGGTTTGATCATGTTAATCCCAGTATTTTAAGTATTTATGTTGATTACAACTTCTATGTATGCATTGCTACTTTGTGTTAAACTATTGTCGTTAGTTGGCCTAGTAGATGCATTTCCTTAGCAAATGATTATCCTCTACTACCATGAGCCTAGGCATTGCTGTGATTTAGAGTTAGTGGATGAGCTCTTGTCACTTAGTAGTTTTAAATTAATTGCTTAGCCATGCTTAGCCGGTAGAAATGGGCGGTTATCGACTTGTGATAACCTTGATCTATAAAACTTATTATGATTATGATTTCCACCTTGTGCCATGTCTATTATGAAAACTAAAACCTAAAAACAAAAATGATTTAGACTTGGGCACAATGGTATGATTGGTGTGCTTTTAGGTGTGTTGGAATGGTGCGGGTCATTAGGGCCGAGTTACTTGCATGCCGTCTTGAGGCATTTTGCGTGCTAACCACACTAGAGGGTATGGGACCTCTCTTGACTTAGTACTTTGGAGTGTATTGGCCGGTCGCGGGGAGTCGCGGAGGATGGTATTGGGAGCATTGTAGAAGTCAGAAGGCTTCCCGTGGTGGTTGTCTTTCGTTGGCGATCTAGGCGTATGGGTTTCTATCCATACGGCTCAAGTGGTTAATACACAATATTGGAAAGCGTCTGCGTAGGACTTAGCCGTGTCGGCATACCTTGGAAGTGTG
>JAYEVH010000078.1:0-81048 GCA_036346255.1 Ampelocalamus luodianensis
TGACCTACGATCGATATGGCTCGATACCATACATCGGACCAGAGTGCACCCCAATTCCTCTGTGTATTTACGAACTGGTTCCATGATCAATAGCTAGTTCACGATGAAACAAATGTGGTAACATCCATAATTCACATAACTTTATTAATAAGCGAGTTGATTATCGGAAAGACTTACGAGCCAACAATAAAGAAACCGATGGAAGGCGAAGAAGATGTAGTAGGGTCGGTTGATCCGCCACGAGCAATAAATGCAGGGTAGTGGCCTAGTTGCCGAATCCACACCGATAGAAGTCCTTCTCCTCTGAAATTTATTTGCATAAAGCAAGTATGAGCACAACTACCGTGCTCTCAAGTTACACCTAATAACGAGTTAATGCATGCATGGATATTATCAAAGGTAGGCTTATAAGGTTATTTGTGCGAAACAATATTTGACATTAAATACAATACTAAGTTCAAAGGCTCAAGTTTTATAATATCTAAAATTGAGTTTTAACTGAAATAATAAAGCTAGTGTGGCACCAACCAAACACTAACTTAAACACGGGCACCAACACAGGGCTTCAACCTAACTTTTCTCATGGACACCCATCCATGATCATAAAGCATTTTATAAAACATTTTGAAACAAAACCAAAGTCTAACTTTGAGTGGCTTTGCCAAGCATGTTCATGACCGTGGACACGGCTATTCGAATAGATTACACTCTGCGGATGTTGTATATCTTTATCTATAAGAGATAATCACTTATCTTATGCTGTTCACACACTTCCAAAGATGTGCGACTAAGAGATTATCACAAGACCTTTACAATGTGCCATCCCACGTAGTCCCTCGCCGCTGAGATTCACCCCCTTTGGACTAACCATCCATGGGTTCGGGACTCCTCTTCGCTAGGTGGGAATACATAAAAGTAGGTCATCTGACACCTCACATAGCCGGATGGCATGACCACGGTGAAACGTTGCAAATTAGTTAGCCAAGTCCCGCCCACTCAAGACATGTGGTAGTACAATGTGGCTTAGCAAGATCGACTCGAAGATCGGTCCTTAAGCGGCAGCGACTTCAAAATAACCCAGGCCTCAACCATACTCGGATTGAGCGGTGCATAAACACTGCACCCACCAAGCATCCATTTCGCCAAGTCTAAACCAAATTTTATTTTATTTCATTTTTTCAAAGTCATTTATAAACTTACATTACACACAATACCATGGATGCAATTTAAACCACATTTGATTTTTAAATGAAATTCCTTAAATCAAATATTTTGGTCTAAGCATGGCTAAGCATAATTTTCCAAAATGTTCTAGTTCATACAATTGCATAAACTAGATTTTCATCTAAGGTGTCAAGGTATGTTTGATTCAATGACAAAATTAGCGATACAAAGGAATTAGGAATAACTATAACTTAAAAATAGGTATTTAAATTACATTGAATAGAAATAAGCATGCAATAGTAATTTAAAACAAAGCTTAAATAATTTGAAATAATGGGATCAATATGGTCAAAGGTATAACACCTTACTCAAATAGTTTGCTCTTAAGCGGCGTGAAATCGACTCTTGAAGTCGTCGAAATCTATGTGAAAATAATCTAAATTCAAATAAAATGCAAATAACATTCAAATGAACTCCAAATTAAATAATTTTGGCTTAGATAGCTAGATCTTGAATTTAGATAAATTTAGAAATTTGAATCTCTGAGATCGGAGTTCGTATGAAGAAATACGAGCTCTTGGAAGGTTAAACCCTAAAAAGGATTTTCCTAGATTTTGCCAAATTATTTTCCTAAAGGAAATTCAAGTTATTGTGCAAGGTAGCGTCGGCCTCGAAAAATCAATTTCGGCCAAATTTCTTTTCTAAGAAATCACATACATGACAAGTGGGCCCAAAGTGAACAGACTCGGTCCACGATTGGTCAACAGTCCATGGTGGACTTGGTGTATGGAATAATGCGGCGTGCATCTTGTACGAGGTTGGCGTGTCAACCACGTGCCTTGGGCGTGGGCCGCAATGCGATGGCGCCATCGTGGCGCTGCGTGTGCATGCCACGTCACGCTTGAGGCGGTGGTGCTCGGTGACATCCTCGCGCGGCGCTACGGCGCCACGGAGAAAGTCGTGAGTGCATGCAAAAGAAAGAAGTGGTGCGGACCTTATGCGCGCATTAATGGCGGAGGAGCGCAAAGGTGATGCCGGCGATGAGTGAAGAAGTGGCGGCGGTTTTGGATCGACGACGACAAAGCTGCTCCGGTGATCCTCCAACGAAGTAGGTCAGCGCATCGTGTAGGCGATGTAACAGCCCTAACTTAGGGTTTGTATTTCAAATGTAAAATTTTGAGGAGAAATAAAAACTTTTGTTGTCTCTTCAAATCATTTGAAAGTTTCTACAATTTTCCTAGCAATTTCAATTTGTAGAATTTAATTACGGTGATTGGAAATTGTTGTTATCAATTCTTAGCCTTCAAATTTGTGATCATCCTCTGAAACTATTTTCCTATCATCTTGATCATCCTATCTACCTCCTGAATTATTTCACAATTTTTAGATTTTATTTGCTATTTCAAATGGCCAAGTCAACCTAGTTTGAAATCTGGTCAAACTTCAGTCAGCATGCTTGTGAATTTTCTGAAGAACTTTTCAGTGCATAGAAAGTTCTGGAAAATTTATACAAGGTTGTTCTCTGTCTCAAGTAGCTACCATAAAAATTTCAAATTTTTGGAGCTCAGGAGCTACCTTTAAAAATTCTCCAAACTCTCTCGACCTTTTAAAATCTCAAATCGGAAAACACTTCCTCGGGGCGAACCTTTCTTCGGGCTCGAGTCCGAGGCCAGCGCCACTTGACTCGGTCGCGTCAACCTAAGCGCAGCGTGCGATCGATCGATCGTGGCCGTCCAGGTGCCGTCGAGCGATCCGCGTCGCGTCTTTAACCGACTGTCCGAATGCATACATCAATCTCGGCCGTCCATCTCGGATCAACGGTCGACATCTTCCGTCGAGTAGAACCTCCGGCTCGCACCGCTTTGCTCTGTCGGCGACATGTGGGCCATCCTGTCGAGTTCTTCCTCGCCGGCTCGGCGCCTCTGGGAATCATGTGGCGCTCGCGCATCGTGCCCACCTTGACTCGTCATTTGCCACGCAGGGCGGCGTGTGCGCCTCGGAGGATCGCCGGAGTCCATCTACCTCCTTGGGTCAACCATTCTTCCTCGCGTTCATTCTTGCGTTTTCTCCGCCCATTTCTTAGCCGGCGGGAGGAGAGCACCAGCGCCACCACTGCGTTGCGCTCGTGCTTCTTCAACCCGTCTTCATCTTCCTTGTTCCTCGCCGCATCCATTTTCCCATCCGAGCCCTCGGTTGTCGGTGTATCGCGGGGCGTGTTCATCGTCTCCAACTCGGCGCTCGGCTCCGTGAGCTCATTGCGCTCTGGTGAGTTTCGGCCGTTACTTGGTTCCTTAGGATCGCGCGATGCCCGAGTCTAATGGCGGCTTCATTTTCATCTTTGGTGCATCGTTGAGGTTGTGCGGCCCCTTCTTCTCAAGCTCGGTTTTTCCGCGTTGTGAAATTCCGCCACCTCGGGCTTTCTTACGTCGGCATTATCGTGTGCTTCTTGTTCACGGAGTTGGGAGGCGGCTTCGTGCGCCTTCCGAGTCTTCTAAGTGCATATCGCCTCGCCGTGGGGCCGTGTCTTCTCTCCGCCTCCGCCGTCGTGAGCTCGACTCGGCGACCATTGGGCTTCATCACCGTCATCGAGTTCGCGAGGGCCTTGCGAACCGTAGGTACCACTCTTTTGCCGAGACCTCTGGTTTGCAAAATCGATTCTTGTGGCAGCGCGCCGTGCCGTGCTCGCCGGTGAACGCCGGTGATGATCGGTTTAACTCCAATCGTGCCTACTTTGAGTCACGACTTGTGGGCCTTTTATTTGTTAATCATGTTTAGAAAACATTTAATCTCACGTTATATTTCACCTTGAGTCTCGATGGTGGGTCCATGTTGTCGATTAGGTTTGTGTAGTTATGGTTGTGCGTTTTCTCGATGGGAAGTGTATTTCTGCGTGAGAGTGTTTTAGGTTTGCACCTTAGTAAGCGAAAGGCGTATTCGTTGAATACGCCGGCGTCACCTTATCGCGAGCAGCCGCTCATCGCGTTTTGCGGCGGGCCATCTGTCTGTGGGTGAGGGCTAGCCGTGCGTCGTAGAAGTATTTAGTGCTTTAGTATTTACGAAATGCTTTTAGTTGCCTTTATTAAATCAATTAAACTTGTAAAATGCGTAACTAATTCAATTTTTATCCAAATTGCATAAAACCAGTCTTTGTTAATTTTCATTTTAAATGTTCTATTTACTAAAATTAGTGTCAACCTTGTCCTGTATCAAAAATCTGTTAATTAATTTAATGTTGTAGAATGTAATCTCCAAATTAGAAAATTCATATCTTTCTCAATAATTGTCCAAATCTGAGTGAACCCAATTGCAGCAAAATTTCATTTTCAGTATACTAACTATTAGGATAGGTTTTACACTGTTTTTGTTCATGAAAAATTGTTAAGTAATTAACTAGTGACTTATTGTGCTTTTAGCTTAGAAAATTCATAGAAAATTGCTAATAACTTAAAATGATTTGTTCTCTGTTTCTAAAATTTTGTTATATCATGCTTGAATTCTTTGTGTGAGTTTTGGCTTGTTTGATGTTGTTGAATGTTTGAGTTTTGTCGGTGTTATTCGTTTCTTATTTCTTTGTTATGTTGAGCGTTAGGCCGATATTTGCGGCAACCACGAGGGCGATCCTCAGCACCATATTGAGCATGGCGGCCGGGCAAGCGGTTTGATCATGTTTAATCCCGATATTTTAAAGATTAATATTTTGTTTGTTTGTATGTATGCATTGCTTAATTTGTGTTAAATTGATTAGATAAATCCGTGTTGCATATCACTGTATACAAAATATTGATCTCTACTACTGAGCCTAGGTTATTTCTTTGTGATTAGAGATCATTGGATGATCTCTTGTCACTTAGTAGATCAGGTCAACTTGCTTAGACATGCTTAGCTATCGGTAGAGCTGGCGGTTATCGACTTTAGTCGGTAACCTTGATCACACAAAATTTACTACAACTTTATGTTTGACATTTACGCTATGTTTAATTGCAAAATTAAAAATGAAAACAAAATGATTTGGGCGGGCACAATGGTAAGATTGGTGTGATCTTTTGGGTGTGGTGGAAAGGTGCGAGGTCAATTAAGGACCGAACATCTTGTGAGTGAATTTTTATCCGGGCATTTGCGTGCTAACCACACTAGAGTATATGGGACCTCTCTTGACCTAGTACTTTGGCGTGTATCGGTCCCAGTCGCGAGGAGGTCGCGAGAGGGACGGAGGTGGGAGCATGGTAGTTGTCGAAAAGCTTTATCACGAGTGGGTAGTTGTCTTTCGGCTTTACCATGTAAGCGTATGGTGTTTCTACCATCTGAGCGGCTCGAGGTTGATACACAATATTGGAAAGCAGTCTCGTGAGACTTAGCGTGCCGGCATACCTTGGAAGTGTGCTTTGGCTTAAAGGCGGTGCGAGGTGTGGATGCGATGGTACACCCTGCGGGTTAAAAACTATTCGAATAGCCTCGTCCTAGGTGATGGACACGCTTGGGTAAGCTTTTCAAGAGTTAGACTACAACATTTAAATTAAAACTTGATGGGTGATGCGAATGCGGGATTCGTGCTATTGTTGTGGTGACTATTGGGATAGTCACTTCTAGGTTGTTTTATCTTTCGCTTTTGTTATTAATATCCGTCTTTATTATTTCAATCTTAAAATGAATTGCAAACTTGCTTTTAAACGTATTACATTATTGCAAATGAAAATTGGCTTTGTGCAAATAAAACATATGGCCTCCACTAAACAAGCTTTGCATGTAGCATATGAGCAGTGCGCTAGTTCACACGTCGATCTTGCGGGTACAAAGACAATCTTTGTACTCGGTGCTTTGCTTAATGTTTTTGTTGCGAGAGGAAGAAGGTGAGCCTCGGGGTCCTCATGCGTGGTGTCTTTGTCGCCGTGGGTGGCGACTAGACTTGGCGGTCGGTCGGATGCCTTGTGGGTGAAGGCACCTTGATTGGCTTTGTTTATAGCCATCTTATGGCACTTTTGCTTCCGTGTCTTTTTGTTGTTATTTGTGTATCTTGTGGCGGTCGGCCATTATGCATAATACCTTTACTATTTGTTTATCTTCCGTTTGGAAGTGTGGTGTTTGGACTCTATGTGTGGAATGGAGTTGATGTCTAATTTTGTAGGGGTGTGTATCTTTGCTACGGAGAGTATACATATCTCGAGATCGATTTATTTGATTTGTGATGCTAGGGCCGGTGGTTGGTTAAGCATTACAAACCAAATAAATTGGAGTCCTCACAAAGTTGGTATCGAGCCATTCGACCGTAATAACAAGCATAGTCGTCCTTAGGATATTTTGAAAGTCTTATTTTCAAGTCATAAAAAGGTTTATAAAAACCTAGGCGATTCTCGATTTTACTCCTTACCTATCTTAGCATTCTACTCTCATCTTACTCTAATTTGAGTTTAAAACTTGGTTTTCCTCTTTCCTTTCAAAAGATAGTTGCTCTGGTAGAATCGAGTCTTTGGGAAAAACCATAGAGAATTAGTCTAATTAAAAATTTGTGGGGTATAAGGGTAAGATATATGTGAAGTTGCTAAGTGTCCGATTTTTGTCAATTGGTTTTGTAACTTAAAAGTCTTGTGTTTGTTTTGTCTTTGTTAGTAAGTTATTTGCAGTGGGTTATCGACTTCTTGTTTTAAACTCTTAACTTGTCTTAGTAAACAGGATGGCCGGAGAACGGCGATCAGTGAGCTGGTCATGATGAGGAGCTTCCCCTCCTCAGAGCCATGGTGAGGTTCTCGCTCGATCGGCGAAACCGCATGGACGACGCGCATCTTAGAGGTTATTGCTAGGAATACCTCCACTCCTGCCGGTGGTGGCGGCCACGGACTCGCGGGGACTTGCGAGTTCCTCGTACCACGGCCGCCGACTTTCTCCGCTCACGAGGACCCTCGTGCGGACGATTGGTGCTGCGCATGGTTGGCGAAAGCTCAACATAGCTGATGCGAGCGCGAGATAAGGCACTCTTCGCGTCCACCGGCTTGAGGCGCGGCACTCTCATGGTGGGAGAACTATCTCACCATGCGGCCCATGAGCCATGGTCGCATGGGAGGTTCGGCTCGACACCGTGGGCCCACATCCCGGATGGCACGATGAAGCTGAAAAGAAAGAATTCCTCGCGCTCAAGCAGGGCGCGTCTGGAGTGAGTAGTGCACATGCGAGTTCAATCATGCGCTCGTTATGCTCGGGTGAGTGGCCTCGGATGAGGCTAGCGAGAGAAGTTTATGGATGGCTTGTCAGAGGAGGCTGCGAGGACAAGCTATCTGTTGTGGACTTCTCGAACTTCCGTGCCTTGGTAGATAAGGCCATTGTTCTTGAGCATAAGGCGAAAGCGCGTGGCGAAGTCATAGCGCAAATGGGGCGCATCGATCTACTCACACCGGCCTCGTTCGTCCTCGGTGGGCGGCACCGATGGCCCGTTCTTTTGCTCCACCGCGCCGAGACCATCTGCACGGCTCCTCGCCCACCGCGGGCGTGTTTCGACCACGTGCGCTGCGATCCGGCCAGGCAGTGGCCTCCGCCAATCCGGCCGGGTGACTTGTTTTATTTGCCACAACAAGAGGCCATTATGCGAATGCACGCCTCGAGTGTTGCGTGACCTCTCGTCCTAATGGAGGGCGCGGCGGAGTGGTCATCCACGACGGAAGATGATCCGAAAGCCCGAGTGCGGCGTGGTCGAGTCAACCACCTTTCAGTGAGGAGGCTCGGGGCGCGGATGTCGTGATGGGTACACTTCTTGTTAATTCGTCCTGCTGCGGTATTATTTGATTGGAGCATCGCATTCTTTATTTCAAGATCATTTGCTCGCTAGTGGTCTTCTTGTGTTCCTTTGGAAGTTCCTTTGCTCATCCGCTCTCGGGTTGGAAATGAGAGGCGATTCTGATGTCGGGATGTTCTGTCGTAGTTGAAGGAGTGGGATTTTTGGCAAATCTCATTACCGCTCGGTTCATGATGTCCGGATGTGATTCTTGGCATGGATTGGTTGTCCCAACACTTGGGGCAAATCGATTGTGCCGGAAGATTGTCTATCTTACCGACCCTTGGGTGGGCAAGTCGGGTTTCGCCACGGCTTGGGCCCGTGTCTATGTGCATTAGAAGCAAAGCCGGCCTTGCAAATTCAAGATGTTCCCATAGTATCGACTTTGTGGATGTCTTTCACGAAGATTTGCACAGGATGCCTCGGTTCGAGATCTGGAGTTTGCCATCGAGTTGCTTCGGTCATCCCCTATCTCGAAGGCGCCAGTATCGGATGCCTCCCAATGAGCTAGAAGAATTGAAGAAGCGCTTGGGAGCTCCAAGCAAAGGGTTTCATCCGTCGAGTTCATCTCCTTGGGGTTGTCCGGTGATCTTTGTGAAGAAGAAGGACAAGACCTTGCGCATGTGTGTTGACTACCGTCCTCTCAATGAAGTGGCGGTGAAGAACAAATATCCTCTCGCCCGCATTGATGATCTTTTGACCGGTTATGCGGAGCTCGGGTGTTCTCAAGATTGATCGAGATCGGGCTATCATCAAGTCGGATCAGTGAGGATATTCGAAAACGGCTTTCACTACTCGTTATGGCACATGCGAGTACACCGTCATGTCTTTCGGTTTGACCAATGCTCGGCGTTGTTCATGAACCTTATGAATTCGTATTCATGGAGTATTTGGACAAATTTGTGGTGGTTTTTATTGATGACATTCTTATCTATTCCAAGGCGAGGTAGAGCATGCTGAGCATCGAAGATTGTTTTGGGCAAATTGCGGGAGCACCGGCTATATCTGAAGTTCGACAAATGTGAGTTACGTTGAAGGAAGTGGCATTTTTAGGCCATGTTCTTTCAGTGGAGGCATAGTGTGGATCGAGCAAGGTCGGCGATGTTCTATCTTGGGGGCCAAATCGATCCATCGATGTGCGGAGTTTTCTTGGTTTAGCGGGCTCTATCGCGCTTTATCGAGAACTTCTCCAAAATCGCCAGCGATGATGAATTGCTTAAGAAGGACAAGAAGTTTGTGTGGTCCTCTGCTTGTGATGAGAGCTGGGAGCTCAAGCAGCGATTGACTTGGCTCAGTCCTTACTCTTCCGATATCCACAAGAGCTTCGATATTTATTGCGTGCCTCTCGTCGGGGACTCGGATGTGTTCTTATGCGGGGAAGGCAAAGCGGTTGCCTATGCATCCAGTAATTGAGGCCTCATGAGCTCAACTATCCCACCCATGATTTAGAGCTTGCTGCGATGGTTCATGCACTCAAGATTTGGCGGCATTATTTGATGAAACGTGTGAGGTGTATTCCGATCACAAGAGCTGAAATACTTGTTCACTCGGCGGATCTGAACCTCGAGCGAGGAGATGGTGGAATTGATCAAGGATTATGACATGGGTATTGGTATCATCAGGGCAAAGCCAATGTAGTTCTTGATGCACTTAGCGAAAGTGTATTGCAATACTACGATGATCCAAGAGCGACAACGGCACTTCTTGCGAGTTTCGTCTCAACAGGTTTGGTTGAGCCGCGGTTTCCTTCGCTACGATTGTGCAACCAACCTTGGTGGATCAAATCAAGGCGGCCACGACAATCGATGATGGTGTGGGTAAAATCAAGCGAGAACATCGGGAATGGATCGACCAAGTGCTTCCACGAAGATGAGCGCGGTGTCGTATGGTTTGGCAAGCGTCTTGTGGTCCCAAAGGTCCCCGAGTTGCGGGATTTGATTCTTGAGAGGCCCATGATTCGCCTTTGTCCATCCATCCGGGGCCACTAAAATGTACCAAGATCTGCGTCGAGGTTACGGTGGACTCGCATGAAGCGAGATTGCGAGTTCGTTGCGGATGTGACACATGTTATCGTGTCAAGGCGAGCATCGGCGTCGCAGTCTCCTCCAACCCTTGCCTATACGAATGGAAGTGGGATTACCGTAGGCATGGATTTTATCAGCGAGTGCGCCGTACTTCTTCAGTGGGAAGGATGCTATCGGGTTGTTATCGATCGATTGTGAAGGTAGCGCACTTCACAAGCCGATGCCACCACTCTCGATGTCGATCGATTGGCGGATCTCTACATATCCCGCATTGTGAGTTTGCATGGTGTGCCACGAGCGATTGTGTCGAATCGTGGCTCTCTTTTCACTTCTCGGCTATGGCACGCGATTCTGAGAAGCCATGGGGACCGTCTTTCTTTCTCGACCTATCATCCTCGGGCGATGGTGGGCGGGCGCGTCAGCAAGTTCTTGAAGATATGCTCCGTGCTTGTATTCTTTCCTATGGAAGAATTGGGAGAAGTGCCTACCGCTTGCCGGAGTTCTCCTACAACAACGACTTCGAGCTAGTCTCGGTATGGCACCGTTTGAGGCTTTGTATGGGCGGCGTGCGAACACCATTGGTAGTCGAAGCGGTGAAAGGCGGTTCTTTGGCGGATTCCATCAATGAGTGAAAGTCAAGTGCGATTGATTCGTGAGCACTTGCGCGTGGCTCCGATCCGGCAGAAAGAGCTATGCGGTCGGCGTCGCCGTGAGTTGAGTTTCGGCCCAATGACTTTGTGTATCTCAAAGTCTCACCTCTGAAGGACATCGTCGTTTGATTGTCAAGGAGCAAGCGGCTCCTCGATATGTCGGGCCATGTCGCATCATCAAGAAAGTGGGCCGTTGCATACCGGTTGGAGTTACGGCTACACTTGAGGGTGCATGATGTTTTCCATGTGTCACAATTAAAGTGCCTCCGTGTTCGGTTGAGAAACACCATTGGAAAATATCGATGTGCGGAAGATCTGTCTTATCGTGAGCGTCCGTTCGTATCCTCGAAGAAGGTGAGCGTAGAACAAGGAACCGTGTGATCAAGTTCCTTAAAGTTGATGGTCGAACCACTCAGAGATGAAGCCACTTGGGAGCGGGAAGATCGTCTCGGCGGATTACCCATCCTTCTTCTCGGTGATCGAGAATCTCGGGCGAGATTCTGTAAGGGGGAGATTTATAATGACCCTAACTTAGGGTTTGTATTTCAAATGTAAAATTTTGAGGAGAAATAAAAACTTTTGTTGTCTCTTCAAATCATTTGAAAGTTTCTACAATTTTCCTAACAATTTCAATTTGTAGAATTTAATGCAGTGATTGGAAATTGTTGTTATCAGATTCTTAGCCTTCAAATTTGTGATCATCCTCTGAAACTATTTTCCTATCATCTTGATCATCCTATCTACCTCCTGAATTATTTCACAATTTTTAGATTTTATTTGCTATTTCAAATGGCCAAGTCAACCTAGTTTGAAATCTGGTCAAACTTCAGTCAGCATGCTTGTGAATTTTCTGAAGAACTTTTCAGTGCATAGAAAGTTCTGGAAAATTTATACAAGGTTGTTCTCTGTCTCAAGTAGCTACCATAAAAATTTCGAAATTTTTGGAGCTCAGGAGCTACCTTTAAAATTCTCCAAACTCTCTCGCCTTTTAAAATCTCAAATCGAAAACAACTGTTCCTCGGGCCCGAACCTTTCGGGCTCGAGTCCGATCGCGCCACTTGACTCGGTCGCGTCAACTAAACGCACCTGCCGTAGCCGCGAGTCGATCGATCGTGGACCGTCCGATGCAAATCGAGCGATCCACGTCGCGTCGCGCAACCGACTGTCGAATGCATACATCAATCTCGACCGTCCATCTCGGATCAGCGGTCGGCATCTTCCGTCGAGTAGAACCTCAGGCTCAGACCGCTTTGCTCTGTCGACATGTGGGCCATCCACTGTCGGAGTTCTTCCTCGCCGGCTCCGCGCCTCTACGGAGATCGCCGTTGGCGCTCGCGCATCGTGCGTGCCACGCACTTCGTCATTTGCCACGCCGAGGGACGCGTGTGCGCCTCGGAAGGATCGCCGAGTCCATCTACCTCCTTGGGTCAACCATTCTTCCTCGCGTTCATTCTTGCGTTTTCTCGCCCATTTCTTAGCTTGTAGGAGGAGAACCGAGCCAGCGCCACCACCTGCGTTGCCGCTCGTGCTTCTTCAACCCGTCTTCATCTTCCTTGTTCCTCGCCGCATCCATTTTCCCATCCAGAGCCCTGGTGTCGATGTATCGCGGGGCGTGTTCATCGTCTCCAACTCGGCGCTCGGCTCCGTGAGCTCATTTCTTCTGGTGAGTTTCCGGCCGTTACTTGGTTCCTTAGGATCGCATCGATGCACCGAGTCTAATGACGGCTTCATTTTCATCTTTGGTGCATCGTTGAGGTTGTGCGGCCCCTTCTTCTCCAAGCTCGGTTTCAGCGTGTGGAAATTCGGCCACCTCGAGCTTTCTTCGTCGGCATTATCGTGTGCTTCTTGTTCCTGGAGTTGGGCGGCTTCGTGCGCTTCCGGAGTCTTCTAGAAGTCATGTCGCCCTCGCCGTGGGAGCCGTGTCTTCTCCTCGCCTCGGCCGTCGTGAGCTCGACTCGGCGACCATTGGAGCCGCATCACCGTCATCGAGTTCGCGAGGGCCTTGCGAACCGTAGGTACCACTCTTTTGCCCGAGACCTCTGGTTTGCAAAATCGATTCTTGGCATGGCGCGTGCATGTGCCGCGTTTCGCCCGGTGAACCGCCGGTGATGATCGGTTTAACTCCAATCGTGCCTACTTTGAGTCCACGACTTGTGGGCCTTTTATTTGTTAATCATGTTTAGAAAACATTTAATCTCACCGTTATATTTCACCTTGAGTCTCGATCGGTGGGTCCATGTTGTCGATTAGGTTTGTGTAGTTATGGTTGTGCGTTTTCTCGATGGGAAGTGTATTTCTCGTGAGAGTGTTTTAGTTTGCACCTTAGTAGCCAGAAGGCGTGTTCGTTGAATCGCCTTCGGCGTCACCTATGCGAGCACCACGCTCGATCGGCGTTTTCGCGGCCCGCTGTCGATGCTGAGGGCTAGCCGTGCGTCGATAGCGAAGTATTTAGTGCTTTAGTATTTGAAATGCTTTTCCGTTTGCCTTTGTTAAATCAATTAAACTTGTAAAATCGTAACTAATTCAATTTTTATCAAATTGCATAAAACCGATCTTTGTTAATTTTCATTTTAAATGTTCTATTTACTAAAATTAGTGTCAACCTTGTCCCTGTATCAAAAATCTGTTAATTAATTTAATGTTGTAGAATGTAATCTCCAAATTAGAAAATTCATATCTTTCTCAATAATTGTCCAAATACAGTGAACCCAATTCTGTAAAATTTCATTTTCAGTATACTAACTATTAGGATAGGTTTTACACACTGTTTTTGTTCATGAAAAATTGTTAAGTAATTAACTAGTGACTTATTGTGCTTTTAGCTTAGAAAATTCATAGAAAATTGCTAATAACTTAAAATGATTGTGTTCTGTTTCTAAAATTTTGTTATATCATGCTTAGGCTGCTGTGTGAGTTTTGGCTTGTTTGATGTTGTTGAATGTTTGAGTTTTGTGGTGTTATTCGTTTCTTATTTCTTTGTTATGTTGAGCGTTAGGCCGATATTTGCGGCAACCACGAGGACGATCCTCCGCACCATATTGAGCAAATGCGGACGAAAAAGCGATTTGATCATGTTTAATCCGATATTTTAAAGATTAATATTTTGTTTTAATTTGTATGTATGCATTGCTTAATTTGTGTTAAATTGATTAGATAAATCCGTATTGCATATCACGTATACAAAATATTGATCTCTACTACTGAGCCTAGGTTATTTCTTTGTGATTAGAGATCATTGGATGATCTCTTGTCACTTAGTAGATTCGGGTCAACTTGCTTAGACATGCTTAGCTATCGGTAGAAGCAGGCGGTTATCGACTTTAGTCGGTAACCTTGATCACCTAAAATTTACTACAACTTTATGTTTGACATTTACGCTATGTTTAATTGCAAAATTAAAAATGAAAACAAAAATGATTTGGGCGGGCACAATGGTAAGATTGGTGTGATCTTTTGGGTGTGATGGAAAGGTGCCCGGTCAATTAAGGACCGAACATCTTGTGAGTGAATTTTTATCCGGGCATTTGGCGTGCTAACCACACTAGAGTATATGGGACCTCTCTTGACCTAGTACTTTGGCGTGTATCGGTCCCGGGTCGAGAGGAGGTCGCGGGAGGGACGGAGGTGGGAGCATGGTAGTTGTCAGAAAAGCTTTATCTGAGTGGGTAGTTGTCTTTTGGCTTTACCATGTAAGCGTATGGTGTTTCTACCCATACGGCGGCTCGGGTTGATACACAATATTGGAAAGCAGATCTCGTAGGACTTAGTGTGCTTCTGCATACCTTGGAAGTGTGCTTTGGCTTAAAGGCGATGCGAGGTGTGGAGTGCAGTGGTACACCCTGCGGGGTTAAAAACTATTCGAATAGCCTGCGTCTAGGTGATGGACACGCTTGGGTAAGCTTTTCAGAGTTAGACTACAACATTTAAATTAAAACTTGATGGGTGAGTACGAATCGGGATTCGTGCTATTGTTAATGGTGACTATTGGGATAGTCACTTCTAGGTTGTTTTATCTTTCGCTTTTGTTATTAATATCCGTCTTTGTTATTTCAATCTTAAAATGAATTGCAAACTTGCTTTTAAACTGTATTACATTATTGCAAATGAAAATTGGCTTTGTGCAAATAAAACATATGGCCTCCACTAAACAAGCTGCATGTAGCATATGAGCAGTGCGCTGGTTCACACGTCAGTCTTGCGGGTACAAAGACAATCTTTGTACTCGGTGCTTTGCTTAATGTTTTTGTTGCGGAGGAAGAAGGTGAGCCTCGGGGTCCTCTACTTACGTGGTGTCTTTGTAAACCGTGGGTGACGACTAGACTTGGGTCGGTCGGATGCCTTGTGGGTGAAGGCACACGATTGGCTTTGTTTATAGCCATCTTATGGCACTTTTGCTTCATTGTCTTTTGTTGTTATTTGTGTATCTTGTAGCGATCGGCCATTGTCATAATACCTTTACTATTTGTTTATCTTCCGTTTGGAAGTGTGGTGTTTGGACTCTATGTGTGGAATGGAGTTGATGTCTAATTTTATGCAGGGGTGTGTATCTTGCTTGCAGGAAGTATACATATCTCGAGATCGATTTATTTGATTTGTGATGCTAGGGCGGTGGTTGGTTAAGCATTACAAACCAAATAAATTGGGGTCCTCACAGGCGATGAAGCGTCGATGCCGTAGAGGTGGTCGAGTTCGCCAGAGAGCCTTGGATAACGCCAGAATCGAGGAAGAAGTCGAAATGCCGACGATTGAGAGGGAGAGTGGGTAGAGGGCTTGGGGGTGTTTTGATGAGGATGGAAAGGGGCTCATCGTGTTCCCTTTTATAGGGGCCGGGGAGGGGTGAGGGAAGAGATCGTGCGCACGGGTCTTACGGCGGCCATGGCAGAATCCGGTGAGATCGTGCGCAAGAAAGGGGAAAGGTGGGTGGAATGGGTTCGGCGAGATCCACGGGCTTAAATCGCGTGCGTGTGAGAGCGCGCGAAAATGGTGGTGTTGACGGGTATGGCGCGGGTGAAAATGGCGGTGGCTCGCTAGCGTTGGGAAGAAAGGCACAGGGGAAGAAGAGCGCGAGGCCGTTGGATTTAGATCCAACAGTCCTCATTGATTGCAACGTTCGGACTGTCCGAACACAACATCAAGATCAAAGCGCTCAAAAGAAATCAGATGGTCCACAACGATTAGGACATTTGGAAAGTCTGAACGTGCTATCAAGATCTGGCCGTTCGATTTAGATCCAACGGTGAGAATGGTGGAGTGGAAACAGCGAGTTAAATTTGGAAAGAAATGGGTGAAATTTGGAGATTCGGCCCAAGGAGGGTTTTAGGATTTCTAATTGATTTAACAATTAAAATAATCTAGATCTTTTCCCATCCTCTTGGTTAAGTGCAACGCATGCCACCAACGAGTAATGACACACAACACACAATTTTACAAAGTTCCATAATCACTTAATCAAATTTATAATTGCAACTCAATGATATGAATGGCTCGTTGCATGGCTAAGCAAACTACTTGTATCTAACCAACCCACGTTGGTACTATGATTATCCAACTAATAATTAGCTAAGCTAGGGTGATAAAAGATCTGGTGAATACAATAGGTAAGGTGGATATAATCAAATTGGATAAATAGCTAAACCCAAAGCATATAAATAAATACTTAAAGTAAATGCAATAATTGAATCAAAGTAATTTTGGAAAATTGGGTTCAACATGGTCAAAGGTACAACTTGCCTTGCTATAGCAATGATTGTCTTATTTCATCTTCAATGTTCTACTTCCTTGACCTATAGCTCCTTCGGACGATTCCGGAACTTCAACGTCTAACAAGAGAGAACGCGCAAAACAAACAAAATTCAAACGACAAATCACATAAACTACAATTTGAAATTACATGGTATTGAAAGGTAGATATTGAATTTAGATGAATTTATAAACTTGAATCTGTTCAATCGGAGTTCGTACAAGGAAGAACGAGCTCTCAAAAGTTCGATCGGAAAGGAAAATGCAGAAAAAGGAAAAGGGAGAGAGAAACTAACAAGTGGGGTCCATAGAATATTTTTAGAATATCATATTTCATAAATATTAGAAAATAGTGGAGTGTGTGACCTGTGGGACCTACTAATATTTATGAATTTCCAAAATTAAAGGAATTCTAGAAAATAGGATTAGGGATTGACATGTGGGCCACTAGTCTATGGACCAGTCCACAGAGTGATGCTAGTCCACGGTGAACCAAGCTCATGGAGAAGGGTTAACCAAGAGTTGACTAACATGCGGGACCCACATGTAAGAGAGAGAAAGAATTAGGGTTTTGAATTGGGTGAATGACAAGTGGGGTCCGCATGGAAGTGAAAGAATTGGATTGTATGGATTGGCTTGGTTGGATGACAAGTGGGGCTACTCAACAGAGAGAGAAAGAATTAACCAGAGAAGAACAGAGAAGAACGAAGACAACAGAATGACATCAGAGAACAGGAAGCTGCTGCCGGTCGATTCACGGCGCATGGCGACAAGATTTTATATGACCTTATTTTTAAATAAAAGGGTATTTATATGCATTTCATGACCATACATGTCATTTTAGGTCACTTGCACAATTTGTTCCAATTGAGCATTTCAAATTTGAATCAAACTTATAGCTTGAAAAAGAGAACTCCTTAAGAAAAATCTTTGTTCTCTGTTTATACCTCTTCAATCAAAGTATTTAAGTAAAGTATTTTTAAACCATGAGCAGTGGTTATAAAAATTTAGTTGGGATCTATATCATCCTAGTAGCTTTTTGAAAAAATTTCATATTTTTATAAATTTATTTGGTATTTTTAAACCTCCGATCAAACTCTTGAAGTTTTATTTTAGCTCTAAGTTGACTTTGTACGGATGAGAGCCTCTTGACCTTTGTGGCGACTCGAGCCAACTTGGTTTAGTCAACCTTGTGTCTTTTCATTGGCTTTGTCACGTTTTGGGCTCGACCAACCCTTAGTTGCACACGAGTCGTTCGATGTTGAAAGCGAGCGAGCGCGATCGTTGGACGTTCGGACCATCCAAACAATCCACACAATCTTTGTCGTTGATTTTCTAATGAACCATCGGATCAAGTGGAGCGTTTGGACCACCAAGCGCTATGCGATCTAGGCCGTCGATTTTAAATCCAGCCGCGCATTCCTTTTAGACGAACCCGGGAGCACCCTAAGGACCTCCCGGGTCCTCTCGGGATACGCCACGTGGACCTCTCAAGACCACCCTCTTGGTCTTTTATAAAGACTACCCTTTTTGGTTAACACCACCCTTGGTCACGACCACCCTCTTGGTCTTTTGCAAAGACCACCCTCTTGGTCATTTACAAAGACCACCTTCTGTGATCCTCATGATCACTCTCTAGTGATCTGAGCCGTCCAGGACAACTCTAGTGATCTGAGCCGTCCAAGACATCCTCTCAAGTGATCTGAGCCGTCCAGGACCTCCTCTCAAGTAATCTGAGCCATCCATGACCACCCTCAAGAGATCTGAGCCGTCCATGACCACCCTCAAGTGATCTGGGCCGTTAAGATTAAATCCCACTGTCCGCTTCCTTAAGGGTGAAGCCCTTCGTGCGCGGGCCATCCGATTTAAAATGGATAGTCCCGATCAAGTGAGACGTTCGGACCATCCAAACGTGCTTTTATCTTGGACCGTTAGATTTAGATCGGACCGTCCACATGGATTTGAAATGTTCGGACCTCCGAACAGCGTTTTCAATCTGGACCTTTGATTCTAGCTCAGACCGTTCGCATCTTTTCACTCTCGATCGCATCGTTGTGGCTGAGACTGACAGCCATGGCCCACAAGTCAGTGACTCAACTTCATCTTCTCCATCCCACTTTTGCAGTATGCAATTGCCACGTGGCATCGTTTTGCTGCCAATTTTGACACGCACGAGCGTCCTCAATCTCTCCGGCGACATGGCTATAAAAACCCTCATTTTCACACTCGGCCCAATTATTACCGCAGTGATTTCCTACCTCGTTCTCTCTGGCGTATCCTCTCTTCTTATGCTTTATTCGTCTCTCAATGCTTTGTTCATCATGTTTGATGGCTACAGTGGCCCGATCTTCCGATAGGTTCGATTGATTTTGTCATGTGAGACCCCGATTTATTTAGCTTGTAATGCTTAGTCCTCCATTGACTCTAGCATCACAAACAAAATACACCGTGCCTCGGGAAAATGTATACTTCCCAGAATTGCAGTATACACACCCTTTTACAAAACATTGCATCAACTCCATAAAACACATATAACTGAAGCTTAATTTACAAGCAAAAGACATACATAATACTTATTACAAAAGAGAGGCCAACCGGCCAAGAACTTAAAAGAACAGCAGAAGCAAAATGCCATAAGATGGCTATGAACAAGAGCCAACCGGTTTGCCTCACACCCACAAGGCAATCCGGCCGGCATATCAAGCTAGTCGTCCACACGACAAAACTCACAAAAGTCGATCCCTTGGGGATCAACCCTCCTGCAACAATTAAGCAAAGCAAATGAGTACAAAAATGTACTACGCAAGACTTCTGAGTAACAAACCTAGATACTACTATATAGGGATTTAATCAAGGAGAAGGCTCAAGGTTAATTTTCACATAAAGCAAGTTTATTTGCAATAAGTAATAGTTTGAAGCGGTTTTAACAATCTGAATTTTATTTGCATAAATAACAATGAGACAATAATGTAATAACATAAAAGAACACAGAGATGACTAACCCATGACCATCATAACAATATACGAATTACCCCTCATACCACCCATGTCAAGTTTGACACAAGAAGCATGCATACTTAGTTTTTGCAATCAAGATATTAGACTTTAAAAGTAATAGGAGCAATATGATAAAATGATGTTGAACTGCTTGCCTTGCTGTGATTCGCTTAGTTGCTGCAGAGGATCACTTTTCAAATCAACGCAATCGTCGGAACCTATCGAAATAGCAAGGAAATCCAATAAACTCGACGAACCCGAAGAAGACTCAAAACAAAAAGTGTTCCAAAGCACATGAAACTTACGCAGATGGAAGAGCATGATTTTAGACAAATTTATCAACAAGAATCATTTAATTTGTATGAAGTATGCAAAAGTTATAGCTAAATCAATTTCAGCCTGCTGGAAAATTCAAAATTAATTACTATCTGTTACTGTTCATGGCATAAATTTCTAGAAAGATCTGGAACTTGAAATTTATGGTAGATAGATATTGGCATTCTAAGGTTAGCAAAACTGAGTTCACTTCATTTGGAGCTAAAATGAATTTATTATGATTTTTCTAAGTTATAAATCTAGGGCATGATCAATTTCAGAGTTAAAGACTACATTAAAACCTATGCTATGTTAAAGCATTCTAACAGATGAACCTACTAAACTTTAGTTTGTTCAATTTGGAGTTACAGAGAGAAAGTTATGCATTTTTGAAGTTCAAAACAATTAACAAGTTGCAATTAAAAGCTTTCGGGACTTAATCTTGAAAACCAACTCAATCTGGGGAGGTTGTGGGCCGTTGATCTGAAATCGCACGGCTCACGAGCACAGGCGTGAAATCCCCCACAAGCACCCATGCGAAAAGACCTCAACGCGCCTAGAGGAGGTCTTAACCGTTAGATCAAGACTTAATGGTCCGGATCAATAAGGAGGTCCTTAGGGTGGAGGTCTAAGAGAGGAGGTGCGAGCGGTGAGATCCGAAGGAGGAGAGGTCTGGCGGCTAAGATTTTTGAAGGAGGTCTTAGCTGCGAAGATCTCTACTGATGGATTTAGATCCAACAGTCCACGAGAGATGAGGCATTCGGACTTCCCGAATGCCTCACCAAGTCTGGGCCATAGATCTCAAAAGGAACGGCTTAGATCAAGATCACATTCGGAGGTCAGAATGTTCACAACATCCGAGTGTAGATCTGAGATGAGCGACAAAGAGGATCGGAACGCTAGAGCTCCAACCGTGCTGAGGAGGTCTAGCCCGCTAGATCTAGATCTAACGATTCAGATCAACATGGGAGGTCCTAAAGGTTAGATTGACAAGGGGAGGTCCTAGACGGTCAAGATTTTTAGAGGAGGTCTGAGCGGCTAAGATTCCACCGAGGGAGGACACAGGCGATAAGCTAAAATGGTGAGAGGTCTTGGCGGCTTAGATCTAGACTGGGGAGATCTCAACGGTCAAGATTTACCCAGGGTGGTCTTGAGGGTTAAGACTTGCGGGAAGGGGAGGTCCTGAGGTTTTCTTTACAAAAGGCCAAGGGGTGGTTTTTTGCAAAGAGGACCCGAGGGTGGTCTTAGGGGTGGTTTTTGCAAAACGACCAGGGGAGGTCTTTTGTGGAATCGCAGAGAGTGATCCTGACAGTTCAGATTAAACCTAAAGAGGTTCTTAACGGTCATGATTTAACCTAAGAGATCTGGAACTTAACGGCATGCATGTTTTGCCGACAAGAACTGTATTTAATGCTAATGATTAGACTTAGGACAAAATAAATGCTAATCATTAGGCTACAGGGTTTGTCCAAGTAAGGCACGACAACAAGCCAAAGCGCAAAGAAACGCTCTCCGCCGGCAAAGTGGACCACGCCGGCGAGAACCAAGGGCACGGATGGGCTCTAAATAGCGAGGGGAACCTAAAGGTGCCAAAAACTAAAGCTAGAACACCTCCTACCGGTGGCGAGCCAGAGACGACCGCCGGAGGCAATTTACGGCAAAATGCAAAACTAACGTGGGCCAATAGAGCAGGAGCTCAAACACTAAGGCACTAACCTGAGGATGGAGGAGTCCAAAGGTGGGTCGAAGAAGATCCGACAAAGAAGGAGGCGTGGCGAGGAAGAAGGAGCAAATCCGACCAATAAAGCAAGCCCCAATTCGTCAACCTCTGTGAAGGTTAAACAAAACAAGTTAGGGGATGCTTAAGGTGACCAGGTGGACAAGTTGACATGCCAAGATTGCAATTTGAACCACTGGAGCTCAGAGATCGATGAGGAGCTCCAAGGTCCAGCAACAGCGACTAAGACTCTCGGATGTTTTGAGCACAAGAGCACGAAGAGGAATCTAGGGTTGCAAAATGGTGTCTAAAGAAGCTTAAGGAGGGAGCTTGGGGTTCTTATATAGACGGAGTGAAAAAGAGGAGCAAGGGCGATGTTACACGGAGTGCGTGAGCTAGGGCACACTTGAAATGATAGGAGTAGGTATGAGGAGACTTTGGGGCAAAGGTCCGCGCACATTTAATGTTGGCGGTAAATAGCCGTTGTCAAGGACTAGGAATTGACAAGGCACTGCTCCACACTGCCATTGCCCTGGCACACCAGCATGCGCCCGAAAATGATGATGACCAGGCTCAGAGAGGTCCCACCAGTCAGTGAAAGAGCCTGGGTGGACGGGTCAAAGAGCACAACGGTTGGTTAAGCGTTGGAATCGAGTCGAGAGGTGCAGTGGGCGGTTGGATCTGAATCGAGGGCCCCGAATCTTAAGTGAGGTTCGGAGATCCTAACGCTTAGGGAGGTCTGAGGCACAAATCAATGGATGGACAGCCCACGATCACTCAGGTGCTAACAGAGGTGGTCGAGGAGGTCTGAGGAGGTCTTTTGAGGACAACCTAGGGTGGTCTTTGCAAAGATGCAGGGGGTTCTAGGGAGTGCGGGAGGGTGTTCTTTGCAAAGCGGACATGGGGTGGTCGTGCGAGTGGGAGGTCTTTAAGGAGCTCACGAAGATCTTCAGGTGAGCCAGGAGATCTAACGGCTAAAGTGATCGCATTAAAGGATTGAGCAGAGGTGCTCCAAGAGGTTGGGTTCAACCCGGATCTAGAGTCGACTCGAACCCAAACCAAAGGTTTGACTTAGGGTTTTATTTGAGCTCAAAACTTTGAGGGATTCTTAGAGGTAACAAACTAACTCCAAAATTCTTGAAAATTTTACACTAGCTTGCGACTTTGAGATGGACCTTGTGTAAAATTTCAGGACGTTTTATCTTTGAGCATTTTCTCCAAAAATTTCTCAAGGTGCTAACAGGCTTTGACCAAGAGTCAAGGTGGTTTGATTTGCCTCTTAAAATGCTCAAACCATTCCTAACAATAGCCGATTTTTCGGAGGGTCACACAACCAGGAAAAGTATCTCTTGGGAGTAGAACCCGGATTTTCAACAAGGAGTCTAAGACTTTAGTAAAAGGAGGTTTAGTTTTCTTGATTCCCTGATTCCTTCACAAAATTACGGGAAAAGTAAAAACTTCAAGATGCAAGAAAAAGTTTTTAATTTCTACACATTTTCTTACATTTGAAACAGAGTGTGAGGTGGGATGTTACAAAACCTCCCCTTACAAAAATCTCGTCCAGAGATTTGGCTCACTCGGGAAAGAAAGAGGGGTAGTGCCTTGCTGTGACGATCTTTCCGTTCCCAAGTAGCTTCATCCTCAGAATGATTCGACCACTAAACTTTAAGGAACTTGATGGCATAGTTCCTTGTTCTTCGTTTAGCTTCTTCAAGGATGCGAACAGGGTGCTCGTGGTAGGTCAAATCTTGTTGGACGTTGAGATTCTCCAACAGAATTTCCTCGATTGGAACACGGAGGCACTTCTTCAACTGGGACACATGGAACACATCATGTACTCCCTCAAGTGCAGCAGGCAATTCCAACTTGTAAGCAACAGCTCCTATCTTCTCGATGATGCGATAAGGACCAACATATCGAGGAGCCAACTAGCCCTTGACACCAAAACGCTGGTGGCCTTTAAGAGGAGAAACCTTGAGATAAATGAAGTCATTGGGCTCAAAGCTCAAATCACGACGACGATGATCCGCATAGCTCTTTTGCCTGGATTGAGCCGTGTGCAATCGATTTCAAATCAGCTGAACTTGACTTTCGGCCTCATTGATCAAGTTCGAGCCAAAGAAGGGTCTTTCGCCGGTCTCAGACCAATTCAACGGGGTTCTACACCTTCTCCCGTATAAGGCCTCAAATGGTGCCATGCGAGGCGGCTTGAAAGTGTTGTTGTAAGAAAACTCGGCGAATGGCAAGCATTTCTCCCAATTCTTAACATAGGAGAGAACGCAAGCACGAAGCATGTCTTCCAACACTTGGTTGACTCGTTCCGTCTGGCCATCAATTTGGGGAGGGTAAGCTGAGCTGAAAGAAAGACGAGTTCCCATAGCCTTTTGCAGACTATGCCAAAACTAGGAGGTGAAAAGGGAACCATGATCTGAGACGATCGTCTGGGGTGCTCCATGTAGACTCACGATCCTCGAGACATAGATCTCGGCGGACGATCTGTACAAATCTTGGTCTTGTGGGAAGAAAATGTGCCACCTTGGTCAACCGATCAATGACAACCCAAATAGCATCGTTTCCCTTGGGAGTGTAACATCCCAATTTTAGACTTGTGGTTCAAATGTAAGAAAGTGAGTAGAAATTAAAACTTTTTCTTACATCATGTATTTCCTGTTGTACCAAACAATTCTTGTATAAGAAGTCATGGAAATACAAAGTCACAAGTCTTTTGGTCCAAACTTTGACCTTCCAAGAAAATAATCATGTCAAACATTTTGATCATCTCCTGGAAATACTTTTCCTAAGTCCCAGGGTTGATGTGGGGCCCCTTTGAAAAGTTTCACAATTTTTAGAAATTATTTGAATACTTTTGGAGGCAAGTCAACCCAATTCAAATCTTGGTCAAACCTTGGCCTAGCTCATTGTAGAATTTTTGGAGGAAAATGTGTAACACCAAAACCTCTGAAAATTTTACAAAATATCAATATCCTAGTCAGCAAGCTCCTGTAAAATTTTCAGAATTTTTGGAGTCATTTTGATACCTCAATTAATTTTCCATTGCCCAGCCCTTTTCAAAAGTAAAAAATTCAACTGTGGTTCGAGTCAGACTCGGGCTCAAGCCCGAGCCTAACTCGACTGACCCGGTCGGACCATGTCCACCTAATCACACCCGGGCGCGTGCAAGCAGAGCCGTTGGATTCATATCCAACGCTCACGACCTCCCCCGGGTGCGCTAACCTCTGAGGTTGGAAGTGCTCGTGGCCGCCCATCTTCAATCCAAAGGCCCACGACCTCCCCTCCTCCTCCTCTGTTGTTTTCAAAGCGCCAGAGCTCTGAGATCGTAGCCATCCGAGATAGATCCCACGGTCGACAGTCACCCGAGTGCATTATAGGTCGTCTCCTACCTCTGGACGTGTGTGAGCAGTAGGGGAGTGATGGCAGTGTCAACTCATGCTCCCTACAGCTGCCCTAGCCGACATTTAAATGTGTGGAAGATACTTTCGGCCATGCCATGCCTTATACTACAATCTACCACCTTTTTGCTTCGGCCTTGCCTTGTGCTTTGAGCTTTGTCTCCCGAAAAGCCCTTGTTGGCAAACCCTAGTGCTCCAAGCTTTTTAAGCACCCTCAGCACTCCCTTTACCTCCTGGTCTTTCTTTAGACCACCCTCAAACTCCACCTTCAATTGTAGAGCTTAACACCTTCAAATCCGTCAAGGCACCATTGTTAACCTTTGGAGTTCTTTGGTGTTCTTGGTTCTCCAGTGGTTCTCCCCATTTACTGTTGCACCATTTCTACCTCCTTACCATCTTGAACATATCCCCTCACTTGATTTTGGATTTGATTCGCAGGATCTGTCCAATTTGGGGATTATTCAAATTTCGGCTGAAATTGGGCATCTTCTTCCTCAGCTCAGGGTGTCATTTGCCACCTCTCTTCTTCAGGTCCGGCGGGCTCCTCCGTGGACCAGTGCTCCGACCAACTTCAAAGCTCCCCTCCACGAGTAATTCCTTATTAGTCCATAGGGGTCTGGCACCCACTCCTAGGATCACTGAAGCTTTGGTGTTTTCAAGTTCGATATTTAGTCCCTTTTTCGTTTCCCGGCTAGCCGGCGTTTAGAGCCACCACCGTCGGCGAGGTTGCCCCCATTAGGTTCATAGCGCTTTTGCGATTCCATTTCAGTTCTCTGTTGGCGCGCCGCAGCCAGGATCACTGGCGGCAAGCCGTTGTAGTCGCACGAGTTTTGCCGGGAGGAAACTCCCGGTTTCGTCAAAAATTTCGAGAGACATTAATGCCCAATCGGTGTTAATCATTGGGTATTAATGATGTCTCAATCGCGCTTTTTGTGCGCTGCCTATAGGCCGAGTCTTTAAGTCCCGCGAGGCGTTCCCGCGCACCATTAATGTTAAAACTAGTGTTTAATTGGGTTTTGCCATTAAATTGCTGTCGGAAAGGTCTTTTCTCAGTCACTCACGCGTGGGCCTCAACCTCTCTTTGTTGTAAATCGCTAAACCGCCTTGAGACCACCTTCACGACCTCCTAGATTTGATCTCCACCGTTAAGGATTTCTTAGTGTAATCTTGACCGTTAAATGACCGCCTAGAGTTAGACCTAGGCCGTTAGATCTTTTGTGCAAAATCCTTAGCTATCAGGACCCCCTGGTCCTATCCTAGCCATTTAGAACCTCCTTAGATCTAATCTGGGCCGTTGGAGCACCCTTGGTGTTTCCGTAAAAGACCTCCCCTGGTCATTTTACAAAGACCACCCCAGGACCACTTCAGGGTCCTCTTTGCAAAAAGACCTCCCACTGGCCCTTGTTCAGAGAAGCTAAGTCACAGGACCTCCTAGGATCAATCTAGACCATTGATGACCTCTGTAGGGTTACCTTTTAGCCGTAGGATCTTGTCTGTAAAACATTAGTGCCAGGACCACCTCCTCGGTTATATCCTGGCCGTCTAGGCCCTCCCGGCGTAATCTTCACGAGTGTAGGATCACCCCGAGCTAAACCTCGACCTTAGGGTCTCTTCCGCAAAAACTTTAGTCTCGGGACCTCCCGAGTTAAATCTCAACCGTTTAGGGTCACCCAGAGATTTGATCGGCGGTAGATTCATTACTATTGAATTGTTAAGTTGTAGGACCTCCTCTGTTATCTTAGCCGTTGAAGACCTCGTGAGGGTAGATCTAACCGTAGAGTTCCTTTAGTAAAACCTTAAGCGTCGGGACCTCCCCTAGTGTTGATCACGGCCAGTTAAGGCCTCTTAGATCAATCTCAGCCGTCAAGGACCTCTGTGAGGGTTACTCTATACCCTTGGATTCTCTCCGTAAGATCGTATAGTCTAGACCTCTTTGGGCAGATCTGGACCGTTGAAGACCTCCCCGTGGAGATCGGAGCCGTCCAGACCTCTCTCTATAAAACCTTATCGCTTTAGACCTCCCTCGCCTCGTCCAGGCCGTCAGGATCTCCCCAGATCCATCTGAGCCGTCTAGACCTCCTCCCGCGAAAACCCTGTCGCACCGGACCTCCCTCGATTAAATCTGGATCGTTCAAGAACTCCCCGGTAGATCTTGACCGCTCCGACCTCCCCTTCCTTAGATCTTACCATTTAGACCTCCTTCGCTTGATCGTGACCGTTAAGACTTCCCTTGTGAGATCCTAGCCGTCGGGACCTCCTCGGTGGACTTAAGCCGTAGGACCTCCCCCTGAAGATCTAGGCCGTCGGGACCTCCCCAGAAATCCCGACCGTCGGACCTCCTCGCGTGGGTTTTGAAGCTCTCGGACCTCCCTAGTGCTCGGGACCGCGGATCTTGATCGGCGGCCACGACCTCCTATGCGCGCGAGGAGCTCCTCTCGCGTCGCGTTGTGCGTCCATCTCGTCGGGACCATTAGATCCAATATTATGACCACGACCTCCCGAAGTTCGTCATTCGGTTGGACCTCCCGAGAGCTCCAATTTTCTAAGTATTTGGTGTTTTAAATTTCAAAAGTGCATAACTTTGTCATTTTAGCTCCTTTTGATTGATTCAAATTGCATTAGCTTTGCGATAAAATGAACTTCAATCGAGAATGAACTTAGGCACTTTTCTATGGCGAAAATGGAATAAAGCTGTAGTAACGGTTTCAATATAAAATGTTGTTAAAACTCATAAAAATTTATAAAATGCATAACCTCTTCTCTGTAGTTCCAACCTGAGCAAACTAAACTTTGTTAAAATCCTCTAGTAATGTACATTAGTGTAGAATAGGTTTTAATACTGAGTCTTTCCCATGAAATTCAGGATATACTAGTTTTACAACTTAGAAAAATCATAACTAATTCATTTTAACTCCAAATTGTGCAAACTTAATTTTGCTGTTCTTAGAATGTCTTAACCTACCTACCATAAAAATTTTAGACTCTAGATCATTCTGGAAATTTGTGCCATGAACAGTAACAGATAGGAATTAATCTGGAATTTAACAGGCTGATAGAAATTGTTTTAGCCATAACTTTTCCATGCTTAGTCCAAATGACCTGATTCTTGTTTCTAAAATTGTCTAAAATCATAATATTTCTGCTGTATAAATTTCATGGTATTTGGACAACTTTTTCTGTTGAGTTTTATTTGGAGTTCTTGTTCTTATTTGGTTATCGTCTTTTCGCGTTAGGTTTCGAAGGAATTATTGATTACGTGAGTGAATCCTCTGCAGTAAGAAAGTGATCTACAGCATGGCAAGCAGTGTAACATCATTTGATCATATTGCTCCTATTACTTTAAAAGTCTAATATCTTGTTTGCAAAACCTAATTATGCATGCTTCTTGTGTCAAGATTTATTTTATCGATTAGAGGTAGCTAATCCTATCGCATGGTTGCCCTTAAATTGGTTATCCCCTGCCACAAAACATAAGCTATTAATATCGCTGGTGAATTAGAGCCCGGTGATTTAATTATGCTCTTTTATTGTCCTTACGGTGTCATGCTTAGCAATGCTTAGTTATCGGTAGAATTGGGCGGTTATCGACTTAGTCGATGACCTTGATCACACAAATGATTATTATGACTCTACATTTCAGATTTGTGCTATGTTTACTTGTAAAACTAAAATGAAAGCAAAATGATTTGGACTTGGGCACAATGGTAAGATGGTGTGACTTTGGGTGTGAATGGAATGGTGCCCAGGTCAGTTAAGGATTGAACATCTTGTGAGTACCTGTTATCCAGGTAATTTGTGCGTGCTAACCACATTAGAGGGAAATGGGACCTCTCTTGACTAAGTACTTTGGGAGGTGTTAATTATGAGCTGGTCGGTGGGTGTGTTAAAGATGTGTGTGTGTGTGTGGTGTTGGGAGGGGGCATTAGCGGACCGGTTAGGCATTTAATGTATCCTTATCCCGTGGGTTGCGGCTCTTAATTAGCATCATTCATTGGAAATGTCTCGTAAGACTTAGTCGTGCTCGCATACCAAAGGAAGTATGCTAACCGTGGTCAGTGGAAAGCGATGCGAAGTGTGGGTACATTGGTACACCTGCGGGTTTAAAACTATTCGAATAGCCTCGTCCTAGGTTATGGACACGCTTGGGTAAGCTTTTCAAGAGTTAGACTACAACCTTTTTAATTAAAACACGATATGGGTGGTACGAATGGGTAATTCGTGCTATTGTTGCGATGGCTATTGGGTTAGTCATCTCTAGGTTGTTGTTACATTATTACTTATTGTATCGTTGCTATTTATGCAAATAAAATTCAGATTGTTAAACAACCTTCAATCTATTATCCATTGCAAATAAAATCTGCTTTATGCTGAAAATCAACCTTGAGCCTTCTCCTTTGATGAAAGCCTGCATATAGTAGTAACTAGGTTTTGTTACCCGTAAGTCTTGCGAGTACATTTTGTACTCATTTGCTTTGCTTAATTGTTGCAGAGGAAGAAGGTTGATCCCCAAGGGATCAACTTTGGTGAGTTTTGCTATGGTATGGACGACTAGCTTAGCGGCGTCGGTTGCCACGTGGTTATGTGGCTAACAGATTGGTTTTACCTTAGCCATCTTATAGCATTTTTGCTTAGCTATTATTGAATACTTGTTGTTATTTGGCGATCGCCCCTTTGTTGTAATAACTTTATATTATGTATGTCTTTTGTTAGACTCGTTGTATTGTGATGTATGTAATTGATGCATGATTTTGTAGCAGGTGTGTATCTGCATTTCAGGAAGTATACATATCTAGAGGCTTAGTTTATTTGTTTTGTGATGCTAGGGTCAATGGAAGGCTAAGCATTACAAGTCGAATAAATCGGGTCCTCACAAAGTTGGTATCGAGCCATCTTGACGTGAAACCCCGACTTGGTCGTCTTTAGGATATTTTGAAAACTTATTTTCAAGTGTCAAATGGTTTATGAAAATTTAAGTAGATTCTCAGATTTTACTTCTTATCTATCTTAGCTTGCTCATCTCGCCTTATTCTTGATTAAATTTGGAAAATTATTTTCCCTCTCATCCTCTTTTCGAAGATAGTGGTTTAATCGATTAAATTGGTTTTGGGGAAAACCAGGAGAGCTTCAAATTGGAGTGTTAGCTGTTTTGGAGTGAATATTAGGAGCTCCTGGAGATGAAGGATTCGGCCAGGGACTTGGAGAAGAAATCTAGACAGCAAGCAAGAATTTCTGGACAGCTAGTATTAATAGTAAGTAGTGCTGAAAATGAGAGGTAAATTAAACCAAAACTTGTGGGGATAAACGGGTAAGAAGTGATATGAATTAGCTAAGTATCTAACCTTTCATTAGGTGATTTTGCCTTACTTCTAGCTGTGTCAAACCAAGGGATGATTTCTGAAATTTTTCCTTCCTAAATTGATGGCTCGCTCTTCCATACGAGTTAGTCATAGTGGGAAGTTGATTTTGAAAGTTTAGGTCTTGCGTTGATTTTATGTTGGTTTCTAAGTTTCTGGAGTTCATTTGGTAGAGATGTTAATGGCTTTTCTTTGCTTCCAGTTTTCGGGTTTGTCCCTTATCCATCTTAGTATTTATCCCCACCCCAAACTTTTAGCAGGATCCCCTAATCGCGTCTTTTAGCTTCTAGTCTTCGGGTTGCGTTGCTAACCCATCTCTTTGTATCAGGATGTTTGGACAGACCAGCAGCGGACTAGGTCAGCAAGCTGGCTGGAATGAAGATCTTCCGATCTCCGACTGTCCGGACAAGACTTGCTTGCGCCTCCACTCAGGCGATTGTGACGGAGTTTGTTCCCATTGCCCTGATGAACGGCGATTACCTCCCTTTTTCCTTGGCTATGGTGAAGGGAGCCATGTCGTCAAAGTTTGTGAACTAGGAAAGGTCAAGGTGCATCGTATTTGTGGTGAGGAAGGACACTACGACACAGTGTACTCTGACCGCCCAAAGCGTGGCGAAGACCACTTGCCTGGAAATTGTCCGACTGCCAGGATCACTTGTTTCCTCTGCGAGGGAAGCGATCACTATCCCAAGGAGTGTAGTATGAACCAGGTAATCTCCAAGTCGTTAGAACTACAACGACTGCTTCTTCGGGCATCTGTAAGCACTGCAACTACTGATGCCTCCAAACCAAAGAAGTTCCTGGATGATTTGTCTGAGGAGCTGCTAAACAAACTACCAGTCTATACCTTCCCCGACTTTCAGATTGTGGTCGAAGATCCCATTGTTGCTGGGGCCAGAAAGAGGAAGCTAAAGGACCGTCGCAAGCGTCAACAGATAGCCGATGTCACTTGTTTCTTCTGCAACAACAAGGGTCACTTTGCGCATAGTTGTCCTAAGGAGGTTGCAACAACCCCTCGTCCTCCGCAGGCCGCACCCCAATCGTGTGCCCCTACAAGTCAGCGTGGCGGCCCCCACAATTTGGCCATGGTCACATGCTTCTATTGCCACAAGAGGGGGCACTACGCCAACGCGTGCCCTGTGAAAAATCAGGATCAGAAGGCTGCTCGTGGTCAAGTCAACTCCTTCTCCGCCAAGCAAGTACAGGAGGCGCCTGACGTCATGTTAGGTACGCTTCTTGCCAACTCTCGCCTTGCTACCGTTTTGCGCAAATCAGGAGCGTCAGCCCACCCCTTTTTGAAAGGATTCTAGCCGCTCAACTTAGAAGTGGTTGAGCATGGCTTTCTCGCGGCCTTGGTGGTGCCTCCACCTTGGTGGATCGGTTTAAATCCGCTCAGCAATTGTTTGATTTGAGTGGCACCTTTCTTTCTCGTTACATCCAAGGGCACCATGTGCCTGTGATCACCTCAAATTTCTGTGGCCTAGCTGGCCATGCCCCTCTAATCAACTGGCTACGGGGGGATGACTCCGTATAGCTAGTTATCAAGCCGAGGCCCCATTCGTTAGTGGAGTAACCAGACAAATTGCTCCACCAACTGAGGATGGCCTTGGTTCCTCTAAGGAGCTAACTGCGAAGGGATGACTCTGCATAGCTAGTTAGCAGGCTGAGATCTCGTTGTTGGCGGAATTAACCAGACAAATCGCTCCACCAGCTAACAACGATCTTGCCCCACCGTCTTTTAAATCTAGAAAGATCTCTCAGTCTGTCAATCCTTGTTATATCTGAACCTGATAAGTTTCCCTTGTGTCAACTAAAGTGGCATATTTTTCGACCAGGTCAGAACCAAGATTCGTACCGGTCACTTGGCTAAGCCTTAGGTCTCCAAGACCGTAAGCTTGCATGGTGTATCGAAGGCGATCGTTTCATATCATGATTCTCTGATCACTTCACGACTTTGACGTAGTCCGCAAGGGCTATGAGTTTTTGTCTTCCTCCTCCGAGCAAACGGAATCTCGGGACGAGATTCTTGTAAGGGGGGGGGGAGATTTGTAACATCCCAATTTTATACTTGTGGTTCAAATGTAAGAAAATGAGTAGAAATTAAAACTTTTTCTTACATCATGTATTTCCTGTTGTACCAAACAATTCTTGTATAAGAAGTCATGGAAATACAAAGTCATAAGTCTTTTGGTCCAAACTTTGAGCTTCCAAGAAAATAATCATGTCAAACATTTTGATCATCTCCTGGAAATACTTTTCCTAACTCCCAGGGTTGATGTGGGGCCCCTCTGAAAAGTTTCACAATTTTTAGAAATTGTTTGAATACTTTTGAGGCAAGTCAACAATTCAAATCTTGGTCAAACCTTGGCCTAGCTCATTGTAAATTTTTGGAGGAAAATGTGCAACACCAAAACCTCTGAAAATTTTACATAATGTCAATATCCTAGTCAGCAAGCTCCTGTAAAATTTTCAGAATTTTTGGAGTCATTTGCTACCTCAATTAATTTTCCATTGTCCAGCCCTTTTCAAAAGTAAAAATTCAAGCGTGGTTCGAGTCGGACTCGAGCTCAAGCCGTGCCTAACTCATTGACCGATCGGACCATGTCCACTAATCACACCGGGCGCATGCAAGCGAGCCGTTGGATTCATATCAATGCTCACGACCTCCCGGGCGCTAACCTCTGAGGTTGGAAGTGCTCGTGGCGCCCATCTTCAATCCAAGGCCCACGACCTCCCCTCCTCCTCCTCTGTTGTTTTCAAAGCACGAGCTACGAGATCGTGCCGTCAGAGATAGATCCAACGGTCGTGATCACCCAAGTGCATTATAGGTCGTCTCCTACCTCTAGGCGTGTGTGAGCGATGGGGAGTGATGGCGGTGTCAACTCATGCTCCCCTACAAAACCCTAGCCGACATTTAAATGTGTGGAAGATACTTTCGGCCATGCCATCTCCTATACTACCATCTACCACCTTTTTTGCTGTCGGCCTTGCCTTGTGCTTTGAGCTTTGTCTCCCGAAAAGCCCTTGTTGGCAAACCCTAGTGCTCCAAGCTTTTTAAGCACCCTCAGCACTCCCTTTGCATCCTGGTCTTTCTTTAGACCACCCTCGAACTCCACCTTCAATTGTAGAGCTTAACACCTTCAAATCCGTCAAGGCACCATTGTTGACCTTTGGAGTTCTTTGGTGTTCTTGGTGCTCCAGTGGTTCTCCCCATTGATTGTTGCACCATTTCTACCTCCTTACCATCTTGAACATGTCCCCTCACTTGATTTTGGATTTGATTCGCGGGATCTGTCCAATTTGGGGATTATTCAAATTTTGGCTGAAATTGGGCATCTTCTTCCTCAGCTCAGGGTGCCATTTTCCACCTCTCTTCTTCAAGTCCGGCGGGCTCCTCCATGGACCAGCTGCTCCGGCCAACTTCAAAGCTCCCCCTCCACCCAGGTAATTCCTTATTAGTCCATAGGGTCCTGGCACCACTCCTAGGATGAGTGAAGCTTTCGGTATTATTTTCAAGTTCGATGTTAGTCCCTTTTTCGTTTCGGCTGGCCGGCGTTTAGAGCCACCACCGTCGGCGAGGTTGCCCCCATTAGGTTCATAGCGCTTTTGCGATTCCATTTCAGTTCTCTGTTGGCGTCGCCGCTGCCAGGATCACCGGCGGCAAGCCGTTGTAGTCGCACGGGTTTTGCCGGGAGGAAACTCCCATTTTTGTCAAAAATTTCAGACAGCATTAATGCCCAATCAATGTTAATCATTGGGTATTAATGATGTCTCAATCGCGCCTTTGTGTCGCTGCCTGTAGGCCCGAGTCTTTAAGTCCCCACGGGCGGTTCCCGCGCACCATTAATGTTAAAACCAGTGTTTAATTGGGTTTTGCCATTAAATTGCTGTCGGAAAGGTCTTTTCTTAGTCACTTACGCGTGGGCCTCAACCTACTGTTGCCGTACGCCGAACCGCCGCCCAGACCACCTTCACGACCTCCTAGATTTGATCTCCACCGTTAAGGACCTCTTAGTGTAATCTTGACCGTTAAATGACCTCCTAGAGTTAGACTTGGGCCGTTAGATCTTTTGTGCAAAATCCTTAGCTGTCAGGACCCCCCTGGTCCTTGCAAAAGACCACCCATTGGCCCTTGTTCGGAGAAGCTAAGTCACAGGACCTCCTAGGATCAATCTAGACCATTGATGACCTCTGTAGGGTTACCTTTTAGTCGTAGGATCTTGTCTGTAAAAGATTAGCGCCAGGACCACCTCCTCAGTTATATCCTAGCCGTGTAGGTCCTCCCGCGTAATCTTTACGTGTAGGATCACCCAGAGCTAAACCTCGACCTTAGGGTCTCTTCATAAAAACTTTAGTCTCGGGACCTCCACGAGTTAAATCTCACCGTTTAGGGTCACGAGATTTGATCGAGCGGTAGATTCATTACTATTGAATCGTTAAGTTGTAGGACCTCCTCCTGTTATCTTAGCCATTGAAGACCTCTGTGAGGGTAGATCTAGCAGTAGAGTTCCTTTAAGTAAAACCTTAAGCGTCGGGAACTCCCTAGTGTTGATCTGACCGTTAAGACCTCTTAGATCAATCTCGGTAGCCGAGGACCTCTCTGAGGGTTACTCTGGACCCTTGGATTCTCTCAGTAAGATCGTATAGTCTAGGACCTCTTTGGGCGATCCGGGCCGTTGAAGACCTCCCGTGGAGATCGGGCCGTCCGGACCTCTCTCTATAAAACCTTATCACTTTAGACCTCCCTCTGCCTCGATCTGGACCGATCAGGACCTCCCCAGATCCATCTGAGCCGTCCAGACCTCCTCCCGCGAAAACCCTGTCGCACCGGACCTCCCTCGATTAAATCTGGATCGTTCAAGACCTCCCCGATAGATCTTGACCGCTCCGACCTCCCCTTCCTTAGATCTTACCATTCAGACCTCCTTCGCTTGATTGTGACCGTTAAGACCTCTCTTGTGAGATCCTAGCCGTTGGGACCTCCTCGGTGGACTTAAGCCGTAGGACCTCCCCCTGAAGATCTAGACCGTCAGGACCTCCCCCGAGAAATCCCGACCGTCCAGACCTCCTCCGTGGGTTTTGAAGCTCTAGGACCTCCCCTAGTGCTCGGGACCGCCAGATCTTGATCAGACGGCCACGACCTCCTATGCGCGCGAGGAGCTCCTCTCGCGTGCGCTGTGTGTCCATCTCGTCGGGACCGTTAGATCCAATCTTAACGGCCACGACCTCCTCGAGTTCGTCTGTTCAGTTGGACCTCCCCGAGAGCTCCAATTTTCTAAGTATTTCAGTGTTTTAAATTTCAAAAGTGCATAACTTTGTCATTTTAGCTCCTTTTTGATAGATTCAAATTGCATAAGCTTTGCGATAAAATGAACTTCAATCTGAGAATGAACTTAGGCACTTTTCTATGGCAGAAAATGGAATAAACTGTAGTAACCGGTTTCAATATAAAATGTTGTTAGAAACTCATAAAAATTTATAAAATGCATAACCTCTTCTCTGTAGTTCCAACCTGAGCAAACTAAACTTTGTTAAAATCCTCTAGTAATGTACATTAGTGTAGAATAGGTTTTAATACAGTCTTTCCCACTGAAATTCAGGATATACTAGTTTTACAACTTAGAAAAATCATAACTAATTCATTTTAACTCCAAATTGTGCAAACTTAATTTTGCTGTTCTTAGAATGTCTTAACCTACCTACCATAAAAATTTTAGACTCTAGATCATTCTGGAAATTTGTGCCATGAACAGTAACAGATAGGAATTAATCTGGAATTTAAGAGGCTGATAGAAATTGTTTTAGCCATAACTTTTCTATGCTTAGTCCAAATGACCTGATTCTTGTTTCTAAAATTGTCTAAAATCATAATATTTCTGCTGTATAAATTTCATGGTATTTGGACAACTTTTGCTGTTGAGTTTTATTTGGAGTTCTTGTTCTTATTTGGTTATCGCCGCCGCGTGAGGTTTCAAAGGAATTATTGATTACGTGAGTGAATCCTCTGCTGATGAAAGTGATCTACAGCAAGGCAAGCAGTGTAACATCATTTGATCATATTGCTCCTATTACTTTAAAAGTCTAATATCTTGTTTGCATAACCTAATTATGCATGCTTCTTGTGTCAAGATTTATTTTATCGATTAGAGGTAGCTAATCCTATCGCATGGTTGCCCTTAAATTGGTTATCCCCTGCCACAAAACATAAGCTATTAATATCGCTGGTGAATTAAAGCCCGGTGATTTAATTATGCTCTTTTATTGTCCTTACGGTGTCATGCTTAGCAATGCTTAGTTATCGGTAGAATTGGGCGGTTATCGACTTAGTCGATGACCTTGATCACACAAATGATTATTATGACTCTGCATTTCAGATTTGTGCTATGTTTACTTGTAAAAACTAAAAATGAAAGCAAAATGATTTGGACTTGGGCACAATGGTAAGATGGTGTGAGTTTGGGTGTGAATGGAATGGTGCCCAGATCAATTAAGGACCGAACATCTTGTGAGTATCTGTTATCGAGCAATTTGTGCGTGCTAACCACATTAGAGAAATGGGACCTCCCTTGACTAAGTACTTTGGGAGGTGTTAATTATGAGTGAGTCGAGTGGGTGTGTTAAAGATGTGTGTGTGTGTGTGTGGTGTTGGGAGGAGCATTAGCGACCAGGTTAGAATTTGTTTAATATATCCTTATCCCCGTGGGTTGCGGCTCTTAATTAGCATCATTCATTGGAAATGTCTCGTAAGACTTAGCTGTGCTGCATACCAAAGGAAGTATGCTAACCGTGGTGGTGGAAGGCGATGCAAGTGTGGGTACATTGGTACACCCCTGCAGGGTTTAAAGCGATTCGAATAGCCTCGTCTAGGTTTTGAACACGCTTGGGTAAGCTTTTCAAGAGTTAGACTACAACCTTTTAATTAAAACTTGACATGGGTGAGTACGAATGGGTAATTGTGCTATTGTTGCGATGGCTATTGGGTTAGTCATCTCTAGGTTGTTGTTACATTATTACTTATTGTATCGTTGCTATTTATGCAAATAAAATTCAGATTGTTAAACGACCTTCAATCTATTATCCATTGCAAATAAAATCGCTTTATCTTTGAAAATCAACCTTGAGCCTTCTCCTTTGATGAAAGCTTCGCATATAGTAGTAACTAGGTTTTGTTACCCGTAAGTCCTTGAGTACATTTTGTACTCATTTGCTTTGCTTAATTGTTGCAGAGGAAGAAGGTTGATCCCAAGGATCAACTTTGGTGAGTTTTGCTACTGTATGGACGACTAGCTTGGCGGCCGGTCGGTTGCCACTGTGGTTATGTGGCTAACCGGTTGGTTTTACCTTAGCCATCTTATGGCATTTTGCTTCCGCTATTATTGAATACTTGTTGTTATTTGGCCAGTCGCCCCTTTGTTGTAATAACTTTATATTATGTATGTCTTTTGCTAGACTTGTTGTATTGTGATGTATGGAATTGATGCATGATTTTGTAACGGGGTGTGTATACTGCATTTCTGGGAAGTATACATATCTCGAGGCTTGGTTTATTTGTTTTGTGATGCTAGGGTCAATGGAAGGCTAAGCATTACATGTCGAATAAATCGGGGTCCTCACAGGGAGTTCTGGCAGCCCGGTGAAAAAGTCCATGCCAATGGAATCCCACTTCCATTCCGGCACTGGTAGAGGCTGAAGCAAACCTGCTGGGCACTGATGCTTGGCCTTTACACGATGACACACGTCGCACTCGGCAACGAACCTTGCGATCTCGCGCTTCATTCGGGTCCACCAAAACCTTTGCCAGAGATCTTGATACATCTTCGTGGCCCCGTGGTGAATGGACAAAGGAGAGTCATGGGCTTCACAGAGAATCAGATCCCACAGTTCCATGACCTTCGGAACCACCAGGCGTTGCCCGAACCACACAACACCATGCTCATCCTCCAAAAAGCACTTGGCTGTCCCGTTCTTGACATTTTGCTTGATTCGCCACCCAAGATCCGAAAGTTGAGCCGCCTTGATCCGATCTACAAAGGTTGGTTGCACAACCAAGGCAGCGAGGGATCCATGCTCAACTACTCCCAAGTTGAGATGCTGAAGTTCTTCTAGGAGGGTGGGCTGTTGCTCCTGGAGCCACAAGTTATTGCAATGCGCCTTTCGACTAAGCGCATCGGCAACAACATTGGCCTTGCCCGGATGGTAGTAAATATACATGTCATAGTCTTTGATCAACTCTAGCCACCTTCTCTGCCTAAGGTTCAGATCAGGTTGAGGGAACAAATACTTCAAACTCTTGTGATCTGAATACACTTCACAACGATTACCGACTAGGTAATGTCGTCAAATCTTCAGTGCATGGATCACAGCAGCAAGTTCCAAGTCATGGGTTGGATAATCGAGTTCATGAGGCCTCAATTGTCTCGATGCGTAGGCCACTACCTTGCCTTCTTGCATCAGGACACATCTGAGTCCTCGGCGAGAAGCATCACCGAAGATGTCAAAACTCTGGTGGACATCGGGGAGAACGAGAATTGGAGCGGTGGTCAATCGTTTCTTAAGTTCTTGAAAACTCTTCTTGCAATCCTCGGACCACACGAACGTCTTGTCCTTCTTGAGTAATTCAGTCATCGACTTCGCGATCTTGAGAAGTCTGGATAAGCGGCGATAGTATCCATTGTCGAACCGAGAACGAAGGATCCCAAATTCTGCGTGTTCATACACTAGTCGGGGTTTCTAGTGTACACGTTAACAAAAAGTGATAGCACAATCATATCACACATTTATTGATAAAACTTGAGTTTATTACAAAAAGGGCTCGACCAAAAAGAAAAGAAATAACACGGAAGAGTAGTAGTAGTAGGCCACACGACTTGCCGAGCAATCGTGCTGGGGCGTAGCCTATTCGTCAAGATCCTCACCGTCGGAAAACGTCTTCTCTGAATAAGATTTATTCAGCAGAGTGAACACAACTTCCGTGCTATAAGTCACACCAATATAGAAAGTTTAATGCATGCATAAGGTAAACAAAGGTAATGGCGGGGTTGTTTTGCATAAACGACATTTTCAGATTATATTGCTAATACTTTTGTAAGACCAATTTTAATAATTCAAATAAAAACAAATGACAAAGCCCGACAACGAATATTGGATGACCTCCATTAGTTGAATATTGAAGGATATCCTCCTAACACTTGGCTAACCACCCAATTTTTACCATAGGACTATCCATCCTAAAACATCTGTTGAACACATTTTATAAACCAAAAACAATTCTAACTTAGAGTGGCTTTGCTAGCATGTCCATTACATGCGGACGTGGCTATTCGAATAGTTTTACACTCTGCGAGAGGTTATGCAGCTTTACCCCCACGAGATAAAATGCTTTTAATGTCGGCCAAAGCACGCTTCGAGGCGTGTGACTAAGCAATTATCATGAGGCCGTTACAAGCGGTGTCCTCGTATTCATGCCCGCTAAGGTTTCGCTACCTTTGGACTATCCATCCTCGGAAGCCCCTCTTGCGCGGTGGGACTAATGTCGACCAACGCCCACACATACAACATAGCACAAATAACACTAAGACACCACAGTTATTTAGCCAAATCCTGCTCATACGGGACATGTGGTGAGTACGGCAAGGCGTAGCAAAATACGCTCAAAGACCGGTCCTTAGCGGCTGGGCGACTTCCAATTTAAAACCACAGGTCGTAATCCTAACAGATTAGACAGTGCATGAACTGCACCCACCATCCATCCATCTCGCCCAAGTCCAAACCCATTTCATTTTATTTAGAGTAAAAACCTCTTTATAAACCTTTCGTGATAAAACAATACCACAGGAACACATTTTAAATTAAATTGTAAGATTTGACTAAATTCTCCCAAATTTGTAATTGTTATCTAAGCAAGGCTAAGCATTTGACAAATTTTATCTAAGGTGTCAAGGTATTCAGGTTCGATAATCAAATTGGCCATACCAAGGAGTTTGGAACAACTATATATGAGATCAAGTTATTGGACATTTTTATAAACATATGCATGCAATAGTAAATTGTAAATAGTAAATAAATACTTAAAAACAATGGGAACAATATGATCAATAGTGTAACTTGCCGTTGAAGTCTTGGAACTCTAAATCGTCGGAAGGATCTAACTCTCCTGAGTCATTCAAGTCTATCGTGAAAATCGACAAATTCAACTCAAATTCAAATAAATTCAAAAACTCAGATCAAACTAACTCCAAATTGAAATATTTTACTTTATTTAGCTAGATTATGATTTTAGACAAATTTTGCAATTTGAACCACTCAATTTGGAGTTCAAATGCAAAAGATATGAATTTTAGAAGTTTAATACAAATGGAATTTAATTGAATTCTCGAATTATTTTTCTAAAGAAAATTCTATTTATTTGCAATCTTGACGCCATGATGAATTATTGGGAATTAAAAGAAATGAATTAATTTTTCGACATGTGGACCCCTTTGGTAAGTGACTTCGGCTCTCGGTGGGTGATTCCACCGAGAAGGAAATGGTGATGTAATGACCCCAAGTTTATAAACAGTAATAAAATGCTTTATGAGCGATGTGAGATCTGTTCATGGCATTACTGTTCATGTTTACACTTTAGGCGACATGTTACAAGTTAAAAACCTTCATTTGTAGTCAAAACCCTAAAGAACCATTCAAAGTCTTAAGGGATACAAGATAAAACTTGTATTATGGTAGGAGGTATTTTTATTAAAGCCTAGATAAATTATCTTGACTAAAACTATTTTTGTTGCATTTTAGAAATTATTTGGGCTTAAAGAAAAATTTATTGTCTTTAAATAAATATTTTAAACTGAAATAAATATTTATGTATTTTACAAAGTGAAAATGCGGTTTATAAAATTTATCTGGAAATATATCATCCCGGTGGCTTACGATAAAAATTTCATGAATTTATGAATTTATTTGCTATTTTTAAAAGCCATCAAACCTTAAAGCATTTGAATAAGGTTTGGTCAACTAAACCGGTCCAAATCCAAACTCAACAACTGGCGACCGGTCTCATGTGATTTGGTCAGCGAATCAAATTGGTGCAGGCGATCACGTTGGCGCGAGCGACATCCACAGCGTGATGCGAGCCGTCGATCTTCAATCGAGCAGGCGAGCTCACGGTATCCGCGAGCGTCCACGTGTATACTTTAATCTGCACCGTTGGATCTTGATCTAACGGCGAGGTTAGTGTGTGCAATCGGACAACTCCGGATCCATGTTCAATCTCCACCGTTCGTTTCCAATCCAGCCGTGGCGCCTTTTCGTTTTAAACCTAAAAGCGCTTTTATCTCGGTAGTTAGATTCAAATCCTCGGCTTTTCCTTTCTCGCGTGTTATTAAAGCCCGCACTCCTGCGGACCGTTGGATCTTCATCGTGTGGCCCGATTAGTGTATGCATTCGGACGACTCGGATCCCGCACAATCGTGGCCGTCCATCCTTGATCTAACGGTATTGCTTATTTCAATTTGAAATCGAGCGCGCGTTTATGCGGGCCTTTGGATTTCAATCCACGGCGTTTCTTTTGACCGTGGGCCTTTAAAGCCCAAAATCGGTGGATCGTTGGATTTCAATCGTGCGGTCCATATGAGTGTATGCAATCGGACCATCCGGTTCAACTTTTCATCGACCGTAGAAATCAAATCCAACGGTGTTGTGCCATCGCATCTAAAGGGGTGGCGTGTATATCTTTTAATTGATCGTTGGATTTCAATCCAACGTCTCTCTTGAAAGCGGGCCGGAGCCTTCGATTCCATTTAGATCTCGATCGGTCGATCTAGATCGTGCGGTCCATATTAAATGATGGATTCAAATCATTTAATCTCTATTTATCACACCGCCCATTTCCAATCGGACGGCTGACATTCTTTTGAGCTTTTGTGAGGCCCGCGCGGCTGAGGATGACAATGGGACCCACATGTCAGGTGATTCTTATCATCTTCCTCGTCTCTCTGTGCGTAGCTCTCTCTGGAAATCAAGGAGAGGATTTATCCCAAAGTTTTTGCAACTAATTTTTGGGATAATTAGCCCTAAATGGACACCTCATCAACTCTAGATCATTCCCTTTTGCTCTGTAGCTCAACATCCATATATAAACCCTAGCCTTTTTGAGCTGCAGCCATTGTTGACCGAAGCAGCTCATCCTCCATTGTTAGCCAGTGGAGTTCTTGCTCTTGTTCCTTTTGCTTATCCATCCTAAACTCTGGTTACACCTTACAATAAAGATTGGTTATCTTTTGTAGGTTAAATCCAGAGTTTATTTCTCTATCCATCATCATCAGTTTTCAGAGTTCTTGGTATCTTTCCATACTGGTAAGCCAAAAACCCTAGTTTCGACATCTTGAGCATCTTAAGAACCTTAGAAGCTGCTTTGTGAATCATTCTTTTAAGCATCGGTAGCTTGATCTTGCTTCAAACTGAAAAGTCATTATTCTAGCTTTTAGGTCTTTTGTGTCATTTTCAAGACCTAGGGTTCTTCTGTCAACTTATCATCTTATTTAGGTTTTGACTAAACCCTAATGACATGACAAGTTGATCTTTCAATTCTTGTCATCATCAATTTTAACTTCTAGTTGAGATCATCTCTGTTTCTTTTTGTCGCTTAGCAGGCAAAATGAATTTCTTCTTAGTTGATGTGATCTAACTAGTTAGGGTTAGACTAAGACTGGTTTGGGATATTAATTACCTAAAAGATCATGCTAAGTTTCATTTATGAACTTTTGCATGTTCTATACTTCTTTTCCGAAAATTGCAATCTGTCTGTTTTGGCTCCTTAAAATCAAGCGGAACTTTGCACTAAACTCTAATTTCGTCTTTTGAAAGCATGAGGTTATAAAATGGGTTATTATCACTATTAGGTAAATATAACTTAAGCATCTTTGTTAATCATGCATTTCTTTATTGATCATACAATTTACGATAATTTATACCGGTTATGCGTTTTGGTATTTATTGGATTTTATTGCTTCTTTTAGAAGTGGTTCTCTTGAAGCTTTTGATTATACTTACGAACAACTGAGGCGCATGTAAGTCTATTACTATCAAGGCAAGCATCCTCTTTGCACCATATTGAACCCAGATTTTGTACAATAGCTTTTACAAATCCAGTGATATCTGTGCATGCTATTTGTCTGAAAATACAAAATGTGACTTGTAATAGCTAGCTATAACTTTGACATGGTGGATTACCTTAATTATGACCATACACTCAACTCTAGTGTAGTCTGTATACTATATGGTCTATTTTGATTTGGCTTAGATATACGATCTAGAGATTTTAGAGTTTGACAAGCATATCTTGTCAAACATGGGAATCACAGCCCGAACCCTTGTTATTTTAAACTCTTTGTCCAGTTTCTTTAAATCGGTCTTGTATTTGAAATTCAAATTGATCTGGACAAGAGGAAGCTAGTGATGGTGCTTTTGTGCACGAGATTGGGTTTTGTGGTGGACTTGTCAGGGTTGATTAAGGACCGAACTCGACTATTCAGTTCAAGTCCCCACGTACTTCCACATGCGGTGTATGGGGCGATTGGTTAAGTAAAATGTTGAGACTATTGAGTTGGAAGCAGGAGAGTAAGGATATGTGTATTGACCTTGTATGGCATAGATGCTTAGGTGCGAGGATGCGTTTTATGCCATGTGAGCTTGTATGTCGGTGTCGGATGTTCTTAGGAGGGTGAGGCGTATATGTGCCTCGTCGCATATACGATACCTTAATAGTGCCGATAGCATTCTACTATGGGTAGGGAACCCAATTCGCTTTAAATTGTTTGGATCGGCATTCTTGACACAACATGTGTGCCCGTGGTTAGTAGGTGGTATAGCCTAAACTAATGGGATTAGTTCACACATGGGGTCCAACTCAATAGTGTTGGCTTGTTGAAAAATACCAAATCTTAGCTTCCCGGTCGGCATACCAAAGGAAGTGTGTCATCATTGGAGGCATCCGAATACAACGAACTAGCTAAGTCATGTGGGTAAAGATGTACACCCTCGCAGAGGTATAAAGCTGTTCGAATAGCCGTGTCCACGGTCATGGACGATAACTTGAATCGATATCACTGTATAGAGATTTTGATTTCCAAAATGTGGTTTCGGTTTATTTTCGGTTTGCATGAGGAATCATGCAGCTGTCTTATTTACATTTAATGTATTTACTTACTGTTTTACTTTATTTTTGATTTATTAAATTGCTTTATCAAAGTTAGCCTTTGTAGGATAAGGTGTATCGCTTTATGCAAATTTGAACCTTTATACCTTCTGTTGTAACCTTATGCATGTAACAACTCTACCCCTTTGAATAGGATCTAATAACCACTTTCTTTTGTTAGTTTGTGTAAGACTTGTGAGTACCTTTCGTACTCAAGGTGCCACCACCTATTGTTGCGAGTGAGGATGGTTTTCTATGAAGTACCAGTTAGCGCCGATCGGTGGCGCTAACGAGTGGCGCTACTTCTTTCCTCCACGCAATTGCTGCTTGGGTGGATGAGGCCATTGGTGGACATTTTCCGTTTATTTTGCTTCCAGATATCTTTATTAAAGTGACCAAGTCACTTAATATTATAGTACTAACGAGAATGATGTAACCTTATGTTTAATTGTATCAATGTATGGTGGTATGTGTTTGATGCAATGTTGATGAAGGATATATATGCAATGAGTCGTTGATCACAGGAACCATTGTGAATCATATATATCAGGGAATCTGTTCTTGGATCTGTCATTTGTTAAATTCATATCTTTAGTATGGTTTTTAATAAAGAGGCGATCTTGTTCCTTCATTAACAATTGTGCTCTGATATGAATTTAATTAGTAACATTTCCAATAACAGGGGTCCTCACAGCGTTGGTATCGAGCATCGTTGCTCGTAGGTTAGAAGTAGTGTGGCGAAGTTATTAGAGAGTCTTCGATAAAATTATCTTCAAGCGATAATGTATTTTCGAAAGTTTAAGTATGACATTTTATTTCTTATCCTCCTTAATGTCACTTCTTGCCCAACTTTACGTTGGTTTATCTAAAGTGAATTGTTTCTTATCTTGTCTTTTGGTCTATAGATGAGCGGTTGGTACTTGGTCAAGGAGACTCGAGTGAAGATGTTGATGGGTTCCACCTTACTTCGGGACATGATGTGGCGCTCCAATTTCACCTATCAGCCGGAGTATGCCATTTATCGGCGAGATCGAGGACCAGGGATGGAAGAGTACCGTGCCTTCATCAACGTCATTGCTAGGCATGTGGTGGCGGTGTTCCCTCTCGTGTCCAAGCACTTGCCACCTCTGAGGCTATGGCAGTTCAGGAAGCTGCGAGTAGGATGATGTGTAACATCCCAATTTTGAGCTTGTGTTTCAAATGTAAGAAAATGAGTAGAAATTAAAACTTTTTCTTACATCCTGTATTTCCTCTTGTACCAAGCAGGTATTGTACAAAAGTTATGGGAATACGAAGTCACAAGTCTTGTGATCCAAATCTCGAACTTTCAAAAACAATCTTGTCAAACCTCTGGATCGTCTCCTGGAAATATTTTTCCTAAGTTCTTGGGATGATATGTGACCCCTCTGAAAAGTTTCACAATTTTTAGATATTGTTTGAATATTTTTGGAGGTCAGTCAAACCAATTCAAAATCTGGTCAAACCTTGGACCAGTGCCTTGTAAATTTTTGGAGGAAAATCCACAGCACCAAAGCCTCTGAAAATTTTATGCTAGGTCCTCGTTTGAGCTAGCAAGCTCCTGTAAAAATTTCATAATTTTTGGAGTTCTATTGCTACCTCAAACAATTCTCCAAATGTCACCTTTCTCTAATGCCGGAAATTTAAACTGGTTTGAGTCAAACTCGGGCTCGGACCGAGCCCAACTCAATCGACTCGGTCAAGCCAAGTGCGCCGCACGCTTTGAGCTCGATCTCTTGCTTGAGCCGAGTCGTTGGATCTCCATCCGGCCGCCACGACCTCCTCCCGATCCGGAGCTCTTGGGCGCCCTCGGCGCCTCGGGGTGGTCAAGCCACCGGATCTCCGTCCGGCCGGTCACGACCTCCCGGACCTCCTCGCCGCGCAAGACCTCCCCACCTCGGCGATTCTTGGACGTCCATGACCTCCCAAGCAATGCCGGGACGCCCAGACCTCCTCGGCTCTGTTTCTCTTCCTCGCGACCTCACGGAGGTGCGGTCATCATGGCTTTCCCGCACCCATGCGTGTGTCGAGAGACGAGCGGTTGGGAGCGATGGCTGTCACTTTTGGTCCTTCCCAACGTCTCTTTACGCCATGCATTAAATGCGTCAGAGCCTAGCCTAGAAGTCTTCCCCTACCTACTGCTCTTGTCAAATCTAGCAAGTCATGGCGGGGCCATGGACTTTGCTCACGATGGGTTGCCCTAGCCTTGTCCAAGCGCCACGGCTATGTATAGCACGAGACCTTCCTCTCCTTTTCCTTCTTCGTTCTTTGGGTGCTTGAGCTCCTCAATTGAGTTGGTCCTCAAACTCAAACACCGAGCACCGAGAGCCCCTTCCTTACCACCATTGTCGAGCTTGGAGCTCCTTGAAGCTGTCGAGCTCCGGTGGTCCCGACAACTTCACGGCCTTGTTCACTGTCATCTTGATCTCCTCAACTCGAGCTGCTCTAACTTGGCTTGGTTCTCATTCTGGTGGTGCGAGTTGGGAGTAGCTTTGCGGGGTCGAGGCCATCTTCTTCTTCCTCTCCGGCAAGCTCTTCATCGCCGGACTTCGTCGACCTTCCCCAAGTCCCTCCGTCTTCCTCTGGACCTTCCCTACACTCGGGTGAGTCCTTTTGGTCCCTTAGAGCTTAGGGTCTAGCTAGCTTAGCTCGTGGCGCTCAGCTTTGTTATTTTCGGTTTTGCCAGAAGACTTGTCCTCCGCCATCCTCCGGCTCGCCGGCGGTTAAGGCCGTCGCCGCCGTCGAGAGTGCCTCCGCTAGGTCCGCGACACTATTGCGAGTTTATTGGTGCCCTTGGTCGGCGCCGGCGAGGTCCCCATCGCCGGCGGCAAACCGTTGAGCCCGCTCGGGATTTTGCCGGTTCAAAACCTCCGTTTTGTCAGCTGGTTAGGACATCTTAAATGCCCATTTATTACCAATCATCAGTAGCAGTGAGTTGTCTTAGCCGCCACCCTTTGTCGCTGTCCGGAGGTCCCGCGCCTTTACACAGCACCTTGGACCTCCTAGAGCTCTTCGTAGCCGTCTAAGACCTCCCCACGTTTAGATCTGGACCTTTAGATCTTCCCCGTGAAAACCCGTAAGTGTAAGACCTCCCCCTCGTTTAATCTCGGCCGTTAAGACCACCCTCGGTTAGATCTGTACCGTAGATAGATTTCCGCGTAAATTTCTAAGTTCTAGGACCTCCCCTTGAGTTGATCCTAGCCGTTTAAGACCTCTTGGAACTCCATCTGAGCCACTAGGACCACTCCTGCGCAAAAAGACCTCCTCGGGGTCATTTTTGTAAAAACCACCTTCGGGACCTCCCCGAGGTCCTCGTTGGAAAAGACCTCCTCGTGGCCCTCTTTGCAAAAAGAGCACCCCGGTCCTTGTTAGAAAACCCTCAGGACCTCCCCAACCTTGATCTTAGCCGTTCGCGACCTCCCCGGCTTTAGATCTGAGCGTTAGGTTTTATTTGTAAAGACCTCTAGCGCTCAGACCTCCCTCCGCGTTGTTCTGGACCGTTCAAGACCTCCCTAGGTCTAATCTGAACCGTCCAGATCTCCTTCCGTTAAATCGCTATCGCTTAGGACCTCCCCGAGAAGATCTTGGTCATCCAAGACCTCCTCGTGTCAATCCCAGCCGATCAAGACCTCCCTCTGGAAGATCTTGACCGTCTAGGACCTCCTCCTTTGGATCAGTAGCGTTAGGACCTCCTCCTCTGGTCTAAACCGTTAGATTTAGATCTAACGGGTTAGACCTCCTTCTGTGGATTTAGCCGTAGGAGTAGGACCTCTCTCCGGAGATCTAGACCGTCGGGACCTCCTCTGTGAGATTCTGACCGTCCCGACCTCTTTCCTTGGATTTAAAGCCTTAGGACCTCCCCTAGTGCTCGGGACCGCCAGATCTCGATCTGACGGTCACGACCTCTGTTAGGCGCGTAGACCTCCTTGCGTGCGCTGTGCACGCACTGGTCGTGATCGTTGGATCAGATCTCAACGATCCAGACCTCCCCAATGCGGGAGGAGGTCTTGTGCGCGCTGTGCGTCGAGGCTCGTAGCCGTCAGACCTTGATCTAACGGCCCACGACCTCTCCTTGTCACCCAGTTCGTTTGGACCTCCCGAGAGCTCAAAGTTTCCTAAGTCTTTTGCTGTTTCAAATTTCAAAAGTGCATAACTTTGTCATTTTAACTCCTTTTTGAATGATTCCAGTTGCTGTAGCTCTGTTATGGTATGAACTTCAATCTGAGAATGAAATTAGGCCCTGTATTGTAGCAGAAAATTATTTAAATAGCATGATCTTGTTTAATGAAAAATGAGGTCTAGAAATTCATGAAAAATTTGTAAACCACATAACTTCCTCTCTGTAGTTGCAAAGTGAGCAAACTCAACCTGGTAAATTTGGCCTGTAGACATGCTTTAATTTGATCTAGGCTTTGTCTTTATTCATGTTCCTGAGAAATGATATATGCTAGTTGTAGAACTTAGAAAAATCATAACTAAATCATCTTAACTCCAAATGACCTAAAATTTTATATGGGTTACCACAATACCAGTAGGTAGCTACCATAAAAATTTCAGCTTCAAAACCTTTCTAGAAAATATTTTTGCTACAGTGCTATTTATGGCCGAAAATGAGTTTTTAGGTAATATCTTTTGCACCACAAATCCAAATTAGGTTTTTCCAGTTTCTATGTCTTGATATATTTGTATTCTACCTTGTGTATAAATTTCGTCGTATTTGGATAAATTTTGCTTGCTCTTTTGTTTAAGTTTTGCTCGTCTTATTGGTTGTTCTTGGTTCTTTTTGCCTTTCCGCTTAGGGTTCGACATTTGCGGTAACCCGAGAGCGACCCTCATAACAAATTGAGCAACGACAAGCAGGCAAGCAGTTTGATCATGTTAATCCCAGTATTTTAAGTATTTATGTTGATTACAAATTCTATGTACGCATTGCTACTTTGTTTTAATAGTTGGCCTAGTAGATGCATTTCCTTAGCAAATGATTATCCTCTACTACCATGAGCCTAGGTTACTCGCTGTGATTTAGAGTTCGTGGATGGGCTCTTGTCACTTAGTAGTTGCGAATTAATTGCTTAGCCATGCTTAGCTTCGGTAGAAATGGGCGGTTATCGACTTGTCGATAACCTTGATCACTTAAAATTTATTATGATTTATGATTTCCACCTTGTGCCATGTCTACTTATGAAAACTAAAAACTGAAAACAAAATGATTTAGACTTGGGCACAATGGTATGATGGTGTGATTTTTGGGTGTGACTGGAATGGTGCCCGAGTCAACAAGGACCGAACATCTTGTTACACTAAACCAAGCATTTTAGCGTGCTAACCACATTAGAGGGTATGGGACCTCTCTTGACTTAGTACTTTGGCGTGTATTGGCCCGAGTCGCAGTGGAGTCGCGGGAGGATGGTGTTGGGAGCATTGTAGTGTCCGAAAGACTTCACCCGTGATGGGACTTGTTGTCTTAGGCTTGCAATGTAAGCGTATGGTGTTTCTACCCATACGAGCGGCTCGTAGTTAATACACAAGATTGGAAATGTCTCGTAGGACTTAGCCGTGCGACATACCTTGGAAGTGTGCTTTGTGGCTTAAAGGCGATGCAGAGTGTGGGTACATTGGTACACCTGCAGGTTAAAACTATTCGAATAGCCTCGCCCTAGGTTATGGACACGCTTGGCAAGGTCTTTCAAGAGTTAGACTACAACCTTTTAAATTAAAATTTGATGGGTGGTGCGAATCGGGATTAGGTGCTATGTTGTGGTGACTATTGGGATAGTCACTTCCAGTGGTTACTTGTATGTATCTTTACTTACTGTTACTTTGATAACAAAATAAATTTGCAAACTTGCTTTTGAAATGTATTACATTATTGCAAATAAAGTTGGCTTCATGCAAAATGAGACATACAACCTCCACCTAAATAAGCTTGCATGTAGTTTATGAATAGGTCGCTATTCCACACGTCGAGTCTTGCGGGTACAAAGACAATCTTTGTACTCGGTTGCTACGCTTAATTGTTTTGTTGCAGAGGAAGAAGGTGAGCACGAAGGGCCTCACTTTTATGAGTTGTGTTGTGGTAGCTCATGGGCGACTAGCTTAGCGGCCGGTCGGTTGCCTTGTGGGTTGTGTGGCTAACCTGGTCGACTTTTGTTCTAGCCATCTTATGGTGCTTTTGCTTCATTGTCATTCTTGTATATTGTTCTATTTGGCGGTCGGCTCTCTTTTGTAATAACTTTACTTTATGTATGTCGTTGTTGAACTTAGTGATGTATGTGTATGGAATTGATGTGTAATTTTGTGATGATGTACGATATCTGCAATTCAGGAAGCATATGTCCATCGAGGCTTAGAATGTTTAATTAGTAACACTAGAACCATTTGGAGGTTAAGTGTTACTAGTTAAATATTCCGGGTCCTCACAAAGTTGGTATCAGAGCCATACTGACCGTAGAAACCCCTAGCTTGGTCGCCTCTAGAATATTTTGAAAGCTTACTTTCAAAAGGTTTGTAAAACTTAAGTAAGTTCTCTAATTTTGCTCCTTACCTGTCTTAGCTTGCTCATCTCACCTTACTCTCACTTAAGTTTGAAAAAAAAAAGTTGTTCCTCTCTCCCTTTCAAAAAAAAATTAGCCTCTATCGATTAACTTGGTTTTGGGAGAACCATGAGAGAGCTTGGAGAAAGAAATTTGGACAGCTAGCTAGTGGTTAGTAATTAAGGTAGGGCCTGAGAGGTAAATACAACTAAAACTCGTGGGAATAAAAGGGTAAGAAGTGATATGAAGTTAGCTAAATGCCTATACTCTATTAGGTGGTTATACCTTGATTTTTGGACTGTTTTGAGCTGGAAATTAGTTCTGAAATTTTGGGTCTTCTCAAGCGATTACTCGTTCTTCCATACGGGTTAGTCGTTTCGGGAAGTGGATTCGGTGACTTATGATCTCATGTTCTTTTGTGGACTATTCGTTGGTCATTTTCACTAAGTTTGGATTTTGTGCTCTTGGGTCTTGAATCGTATCTAACTTGTCTTAGTAAATCGGGATGGTGGTGGGACACGTGGCGGCGGAATCACCGTAGTCCCGATGAGGATCCTCCCTCCTCCGACCATGGCGGAAGTCTCATGCAAATCGAACGCAATCGTTCGGAGGACCGCAGGTGTTGGAGGTTATCGCCAGAACACCTCCACTCCCTCTCGTGCCTCTGGATGCGGAGGTGGGCACGGGACGTGGGGGCTTGCGGAGTTCCTCGTCACGCAGCCTCCTACCTTCTCCCGGTCCGAGGATCCCTTGGGACGCGACGATCGGCTGCGCTCGTTGAGCGGAAGCTCAACGTTGCTCGATGCCGGAGCAGGAGCGGGCACTTTAGCCTCCCATCACCGGTGGAGGGTGCGGCACTCTCATGGTGGGAGAATTTTTCGCCATGCAGCCCGCGGGACACGTGGTCGCGTGGGAGGAGTTCCGCCGCTTTCGTCGGGCCCATGTCCCCGCCGCCCGATGAAGTGAAGAAGAAGGAGTTCCTTGCGCCAAACAGGGCGCAGACGGTGATCGAGTACCTCCACGAGTTCAACCATTTGGCGAGGTACGCTCGCCGAGGTGGCCACCGATGAGGCCAAGTGAGAAGTTCATGGAGGGTTTGTCTCGAGGAGCTTCAGACAAGCTCTCTATTGTGGACTTCGACTTCCGCACCTTGGTGGACAAGGCCATCATCGCCGAGCACAAGGCGAGCGCTGGCGAGTCCCGCAAGCGCAAGTGGGAGGCCCCCGATCGCGCAGTGGCCTCGTTCGTCCCGAGTTGGGCTCGCACGGTGGCCCGTTCCTTGGCTTCACCACCGCCGAGGCCTTGGCACCAGACTCCACGTCCTCCGCAGTCGTGACTCGCCACGTGAGCTGCGACCAGCCAGCCAGGTGTTCCCGCAACCCCGCGCCGACGCCACCGCTTCTCATCGCCACAACAAGGGCCACTACGCGAGTAGTTGTCCTAAGAAGGCTGGAGCGCCCTCGTCCTAATGGAGGACGCGGCAAGGGAGTGGTCACCACCGACCGTAAGACCCCGGCTTGGGAGCGCCGAGTCAACCACATCTCGGCCGAGGAGGCACAGAGGTGCCCGACGTGGTGTTGGGTACGCTCCTTGTTAATTTGCGCCCCGCTACGCTTTATTTGACTCTAGGGCCTCGTGATTCTTTTATTTCGAGGTCTTTGTCGTTGATTGTGGGCTTCTTTGTGTTCCTTTGGTGGTTCCACCGCCGATTCGCTCTCCGGTTCGGAATGAGTCGACCAAGTATGCCGGGATGTCCCTATCCACATCGAAGGAGTGGGATTTTGGCGAATCTTATCCTACTCAACTCGGCGCGCTTGGATGTGATTCTTGGCATGGATTGGTTGTCCCAACACTTGGGGCAAATCGATTGTGCCGGAAGGTTGTCTACCTCACCATCCTTCAGTGAACAGTTTGGTTTTCGCGCAGATTGCAGAGCCCCATCTTTATGTCCTTGAAGCGGCGGCATTGGAGATTCACGATGTTCCCCACAGATGTGAGTTCGTGGATGTCTTTCCGAAGACTTGCCGGGCATGCCTCCTGCTCGAGATCCGAGTTTGTGATAGAGTTGTTGCCTGCACCGCCCCTATTTCTAAGAGGGCGTGACGCATGCCTCCTAATGAGTTGGAGGAGTCAAGAAGCAATCGGGTGAGCTGCAAGAGAAGGGTTTTATCCGCCCTAGCTCATCTCCTTGGGGTTGTCGATTATCTTTGTGAAGAAGAAGGACAAGACCTTGCGCATGTGTGTTGATTACCGTCCGCTTAATGAGGTGACATGAAAGAACAAGTATCCTTTGCCCGATTGATGATCTATTCGATCGCTTGACCGAGCACGAATTTTCTCCAAGATTGACTTGAGATTGGGCTATCATCAAGTCGATCGAGGCCGAGGATATTCCGAAGACTGCCTTTGCTACTCGTTATGGTCTTTACGAGTACACCGTCATGTCTTTTGGTTTGACTAATGCTCCTGCTTTATTCATGAACCTAATGAACTCAGTATTCATGGAGTATTTGGATAGGTTTGTGGTGGTATTCATCGACGATATCCTTATCTACTCCAAGAGTGAAGAAGAGCATGCTGAGCATCTTAAGCTTGTGTTGGGCAAGCTGCGTGAGCACCAGTTGTATGCCAAATTCAGCAAGTGCGAGTTCTGGTTGAAGGAAGTGGCATTCTTGGGCCATGTTCTTTCAGCGGGAGGTGTGGCTGTGGATCCTAGCAAGGTCAGTGATGTGCTATCTTGGGGTCACCAAGTCACCACGGATGTGCGGAGTTTTCTTGGTTTGGTGGCTACTATCGCCGCTTTATCGAGAATTTCTCCAAGATTGCAAAGCCTATGACCGAATCGCTCAAGAAAGACAAGAAATTTGAGTGGTCCGCTGCTTGTGATGTGAGTTTTCAGAACTCAAGAAGCGGTTGACCTCACTCAGTGCTTGTTCTCCCGATATTCACAAGAGTTTTGATATCTATTGTGATGCTTCTCGTCGTGGTCTTGGTTGTGTTCTTATGCAGAGGGCAAGGTTGTGGCCTATGCATCGCGGCGATTGAGGCCTCATGAACTCAACTATCCTACTCATGACTTGGAATTGGGTGTGGTCCATGCACTCAAGATTTGGCGGCATTATCTCGATTGGTAAATCGTTGTGAGGTGTATTCACCACAAGAGCTTGAAGTACTTGTTCACCCAAACAGATCTGAACCTCGTGCAAAGAAGATGGTTGGAATTGATCAAGGATTATGACATGGGTATTCGCACCATCCGGCAAGGCCAATGTCGTTGCGGATGCACTCAACGAAAGGTGTATCGCAACATGTTGATGCTCCAAGAGCACTACCGCTCGTTTGAATTTCAGCGCCTTAATTTGGGTTTGATCGAGCACGGTTCTCTTGCTACATTGGTTGTGCAACCAACCTTGGTGGACCAAATCAAAGCGGCACGCACAGCATGATGCTGGTGTGAGCGGATCAAGCGTAACATCAAGGATGGGATTGCCAAGTGCTTTTCGAGAGGACGAGCATGGCGTTGTGTGGTTTGGGCAGCGCCTTGTGGTTCCTAAGGTCATGGAATTGCGGAATTTGATTCTCGCGAAGCCCATGATTCTCCTTGTCCATCCATCCGGGGCTACCAAGATGTATCAGGACCTTCGCCGAGGTTCGTGGACCCGAATGAAGCGCGAGATTGCCAAGTTCGTGCCGAGTGCGACGCGTGTGTTGTCGTGTGAAGGCCGAACATCAGCGTCAAGCAGTCTTCTTCACCTTTGCGGTGCGAGTGGAAGTGGATTCCGCTGGCATGGACTTCATCACCGGATTGCCCGCTCATCAAGGGAATGATGCTATTTGGGTCGTGATCGATGTGTTGACTAAAGTGGCACATTTCCTTCCGTCAAGACTCGACCGTGTGGGGCCTTTGGCGAACTTTATGTCTCGAGGATTGTGAGTCTTCACGGTGTACCAAAGACGATTATTTCGATCGTGGTGCGCTTTTCACCTCGCGGTTTTGGCATAGTCCGCAGAGGCTATGGGGACCCGCTTCATTTCAAGATGACCTTTCATCCTCGGGATCGATGGCGGACGGAGCGAGTCAACCAAGTGTTGGAAGATATGCTCCGTGCTTGTGTTCTTTCCTATGGGAAGAAGTGGGAGAAATGCCTACCATTTGCTGAGTTCTCCTACAACAACGAATTTTTCAGCCGCCTTGGCATGGCACCATTTGAGGCTTTGTTGGGAGAAGGTGCGTAACCCGTTGAACTGGTCGAGATCGGTGAGCGCGTTTTCGCCCGATTCGATCAATGAGGCCGAAAGTCAAGTTCAGTTGATCCGCGAGCATCTGCGCACGCCCACCTGCATAAAAGAGCTATGCGCATCGTCGTCGCCGTGAGTTGAGCTTCGAGCCCAATGACTTTGTGTATCTCAAAGTCTCACCTTGAAGGGCCATCGCGTTTTGGCATCAAGGGCAAGTTGGCTCTCGATATGTTGGGCCTTACCGTATCGTCGAGAGAGTTGGAGCAGATTGCATACAAAGTTGGAGCCGCCACCGCACTTGAGGTGTGCATGATGTGTTCCATGTTTCACACTGAAGAAGTGCCTCCGTGTCCCGACCGAGGAAGTTCAGTTGGAAACTCTCGATGTGCAAGAGGATTTGACCTACCGCGAGCACCCTGTTCGCATTCTTGAGGAATCTGAGCGGAGAACAAGGAACCGTGTCATCAAGTTCCTTAAGGTTGATGGTCAAACCATTCGAAGATGAGGCAACTTGGGAGCGAGAAGATCGCCTTCGTGCGATTTTCCTTCTTTCTTCTCCGAGTAAACTAATCTCTGGTCGAGATTCTTGTAAGGGGAGAGTTGTAACATCCCAATTTTGAGCTTGTGTTTCAAATGTAAGAAAATGAGTAGAAATTAAAACTTTTTCTTACATCCTGTATTTCCTATTGTACCAAGGTGTATTGTACAAAAGTTATGGAAATCTGAAGTCACAAGTCTTTTGATCCAAATCTTGAACTTTCAAAAACAATCTTGTCAAACCTCTTGATCATCTCCTGAAATATTTTCCTAAGTTCTTGGGATGATATGTGACCCTCTGAAAAGTTTCACAATTTTTAGATATTGTTTGAATATTTTTGGGGGTCAGTCAAACCAATTCAAAATCTAGTCAAACCTTGACCAGCACCTTGTTAAAATTTTGGAGGAAAATCCACAGCACCAAAGCCTCTGAACATTTTATGCTAAGTCCTCGCTTGAGCTAGCAAGCTCCTGTAAAAATTTCATAATTTTGGAGTTCTATTGCTACCTCAAACAATTCTCCAAATGTCACCTTTCTCTAATGCCGGAAATTTAAACTGGTTTGAGTCAAACTCGGGCTCGGACCGAGCCCAACTCAATCGACTCGGTCAAGCCAAGCGCGCCGCACCCAGCTCGATCTCATGCTGCGCGAAGTGAGTCGTTGGATCTCCATCCAGCCGCTCACGACCTCCTCCTGATCCGGAGCTCTTGGGCGCCCTCAGCGCCTCGGGGTGGTCCAAGCCACTGGATCTCCATCCAGCGGTCACGACCTCCCAGGACCTCCTCGCCCGCGCAAGACCTCCCCACCTCGGCGATTCTTGGACGTCCATGACCTCCCCGAGCACATCTGGGACGCCCAGGACCTCTCCCTCGGCTCTGTTTCTCTTCCTCGCGACCTCCTGGAGGTCTGGTCATCATGGCTTTCCCGCACCCATGCGTGTGTCAGAGACAGAGCGCTTGGGAGCGATGGCACATCACTTTTGGTCCTTCCCAACGTCTCTTTCTGCCATGCATTAAATGCGTCAGGAGCCTAGCCCTAGAAGTCTTCCCCTACCTACCTGCTCTTGTCAAATCTAGCAAGTCATGGCAGGGCCATGGACTTTGCTCACAGTGGGTTTGCCCTAGCCTTGTCCAAGCGCCCTGGCTATGTATAGCCTGAGACCTTCCTCTCCTTTTCCTTCTTCGTTCTTTGGGTGCTTGAGCTCCCTCAATTGAGTTGGTCCTCAAACTCAAACACCTGAGCACCCGAGAGCCCCTTCCTTACCACCATTGTCGAGCTTGGAGCTCCTTGAAGTGCTTGAGCTCCAGTGGTCCCAAGAACTTCCACGGCCTTGTTCATCGTCATCTTGATCTCTCAACTCGAGCCCGCTCTAACTTGGCTTGGTTCTCATTGCTGATGGTGCACGAATTGGGGAGTAGCTTTGCGGGTCGAGGCCATCTTCTTCTTCCTCTCCGCAAGCTCTTCATCGCCGGACTTCGCCGACCTTCCCAAGTCCTCCGTCTTCCTCCCGACCTTCCCTACACTCGGGTGAGTCCTTTTGGTCCCTTAGAGCTTAGGGTCTAGCTAGCTTAGCTCGTGGCGCTCGCCTTTGTTATTTTCGGTTTTTGGGAAGACTTGTCCTCCGCCATCCTCGGCCACGGCGGTTAAGGCGTCGCTGCCGAGAGTGCCTCCGCTAGGTCCGCGACACTATTGCGAGTTTATTGGTGCCCTTGGTCGGCGCCGGCGAGGTCCCCATCGCCGGCGGCAAACCGTTGAGCCCGCCGGGATTTTGCGGCTCAAAACCTCCGTTTTGTCGGTGGTTAGGACATCTTAAATGCCCATTTATTACCAATCATCGCAGTGTGAGTTGTCTTAGCCGCCACCCTTTGTCGCCGTCAGGAGGTCCCGCGCTTTACACAAAGACCTTGGACCTCCTAGAGCTCTTCGAGCCGTCTAAGACCTCCCACGCTTAGATCTCGACCTTTAGATCTTCCCGAGAAAACCCGTAGTGTAAGACCTCCCCTCGCTTAATCTCGGCCGTTAAGACCACCCTCGGTTAGATCTGCATCTGTAGATAGATTTCAGTAAATTTCTAAGTTCTAGGACCTCCTTGAGTTGATCCTAGCCGTTTAAGACCTCTTTGAACTCCATCCGAGCCACTAGGACCACTCGCGCAAAAAGACCTCCTCGGGTCATTTTTGTAAAACCACCTTCGGGACCTCCCGAGGTCCTCGTTGGAAAAGACCTCCTCGTGGCCCTCTTTGCAAAAGAGCACCCTGTCCTTGTTAGAAAACCCTCGGGACCTCCCCAACCTTGATCTTAGCCGTTCGCGACCTCCCGGCTTTAGATCCGAGCGTTAGGTTTTATTTGTAAAGACCTCTAGCGCTCGCACTCTCCTCCGCGTTGTTCTAGACCGCTCAAGACCTCCCTAGGTCTAATCAACCGCCCGGATCTCCTTCCGTTAAATCGCTATCGCTAGGACCTCCCAGAAGATCTTGGTCATCCAAGACCTCCTCGTGTCAATCCCACCGATCAAGACCTCCTCCGAAGATCTTGACCGCCTAGGACCTCCTCCTTGGATCGTGAGCATTAGGACCTCCTCCTGCTCGGTCTAAACCGTTAGATTTAGATCTAACGGGTTAGACCTCCTTCGTGGATTTAGCCGTAGGAGTAGGACCTCTCCGGAGATCTAGACCGTGGGACCTCCTCCGTGAGATTCTCGACCGTCCCACCTCTTTCCTTGGATTTAAAGCCTTAGGACCTTCCCTAGTGCTCGGGACCGCCAGATCTCGATCCGACGGCCACGACCTCTGCTAGCGCAGACCTCCTTGCGCGCGCGTTGTGCACGCGACCGGTCGTGATCGTTGGATCAGATCTCAACGATCCGCACCTCCCAATGCGGAGGAGGTCTTGTGCGCGGCCAGGCGCCGAGGCTCGAGTCGTCGGACCTTGATCTAACGCCCACGACCTCTCCTTGTCACCCAGTTCGTTTGGACCTCCCGAGAGCTCAAAGTTTCCTAAGTCTTTTGCTGTTTCAAATTTCAAAAGTGCATAACTTTGTCATTTTAACTCCTTTTTGAATGATTCCAGTTGCTGTAGCTCTGTTATGGTATGAACTTCAATCTGAGAATGAAATTAGGCCCTGTATTGTAGCAGAAAATGATTTAAATAGCATGATCTTGTTTAATGAAAAATGAGGTCTAGAAATTCATGAGAAATTTGTAAACCACATAACTTCCTCTCTGTAGTTGCAAAGTGAGCAAACTCAACCTGTAAATTTGGCTCAGACATGCTTTAATTTGATCTAGGCTTTGTCTTTATTCATGTTCCTGAGAAATGATATATGCTAGTTGTAGAACTTAGAAAAATCATAACTAAATCATCTTAACTCCAAATGACCTAAAATTTTATATGGGTTACCACAATACCAGTAGGTAGCTACCATAAAAATTTCAGCTTCAAAACCTTTCTAGAAAATATTTTTGCTACAGTGCTATTTATGGCCGAAAATGAGTTTTTAGGTAATATCTTTTGCACCACAAATCCAAATTAGGTTTTTCCAGTTTCTATGTCTTGATATATTTGTATTCTACCTTGTGTATAAATTTCGTCGTATTTGGATAAATTTTGCTTGCTCTTTTGTTTAAGTTTTGCTCGTCTTATTGGTTGTTCTTGGTTCTTTTTGCCTTTCCGCTTAGGGTTCGACATTTGCGGTAACCCCGAGAGCGACCCTCCGCAACAAATTGAGCAACAGCAAGCAGGCAAGCAGTTTGATCATGTTAATCCCAGTATTTTAAGTATTTATGTTGATTACAAATTCTATGTACGCATTGCTACTTTGTTTTAATAGTTGGCCTAGTAGATGCATTTCCTTAGCAAATGATTATCCTCTACTACCATGAGCCTAGGTTACTCGCTGTGATTTAGAGTTCGTGGATGGGCTCTTGTCACTTAGTAGTTGCGAATTAATTGCTTAGCCATGCTTAGCTTCGGTAGAAATGGGCGGTTATCGACTTGTCGATAACCTTGATCACTTAAAACTTATTATGATTTATGATTTCCACCTTGTGCCATGTCTACTTATGAAAACTAAAAACTGAAAACAAAATGATTTAGACTTGGGCACAATGGTATGATGGTGTGATTTTTGGGTGTGACTGGAATGGTGCCCGAGTCAACAAGGACCGAACATCTTGTTACACTAAACCAAGCATTTTAGCGCATAACCACATTAGAGGGTATGGGACTCTCTTGACTTAGTACTTTGGCGTGTATTGGCTCCGAGTCGCAGGGAGTCGCAGGAGGGATGGTGTTGGGAGCATTGTAGTGTCCGAAAGACTTCACCCGTGATGGGACTTGTTGTCTTTCGGCTTGCAATGTAAGCGTATGGTGTTTCTACCCATACGAGCGGCTCGTAGTTAATACACAAGATTGGAAATGTCTCGTAGGACTTAGCCGTACAAAGATACCTTCTAAGTGTGCTTTGTGGCTTAAAGGCGATGCAGAGTGTGGGTACATTGGTACACCCGCAGGTTAAAACTATTCGAATAGCCTCGCCCTAGGTTATGGACACGCTTGGCAAGGTCTTTCAAGAGTTAGACTACAACCTTTTAAATTAAAACTTGATGGGTGGTGCAAATCGTGGATTCGTGTTATGTTGTGGTGACTATTGGGATAGTCACTTCTGTGTGGTTACTTGTATGTACCTTTACTTATCAGTTACTTTGATAACAAAATAAATTTGCAAACTTGCTTTTGAAATGTATTACATTATTGCAAATAAAGTTGGCTTTATGCAAAATGAGACATACAACCTCCACCTAAATAAGCTTGCATGTAGTTTATGAATAGGTCGCTATTCCACACGTCTGCCTTAAGGGTACAAAGACAATCTTTGTACTCGTTGCTACGCTTAATTGTTTTGTTGCAGAGGAAGAAGGTGAGCCCGAAGGGCCTCACTTTTGAGCCGTGTTGTGGTAGCTATGGGCGACTAGCTTATGCGGCGGTCGGTTGCCTTGTGGGTTGTGTGTGGCTAACCGGTCGACTTTTGTTCTAGCCATCTTATGACGCTTTTGCTTCCGCTGTCATTCTTGTATATTGTTCTATTTGGCCGGTCGGCTCTCTTTTGTAATAACTTTACTTTATGTTTGTCGTTGTTGAACTTAGTGATGTATGTGTATGGAATTGATGTGTAATTTTGTGATGATGTACGATGTCGCAATTCAGGAAGCATATGTCCATCGAGGCTTAGAATGTTTAATTAGTAACACTAGAACCATTTGGAGGTTAAGTGTTACTAGTTAAATATTCCGGGTCCTCACACCGAACGACCATTAAATCCCAGATCTTGGCAGACTTTGTCGCCGAATGGACAAATCTTGAACACGCTCAATGCTCCAAGTATGAGTCCTACTACAAGGGACATGGGTCCCTTACACTAAGTGGCTTGGGGCTGGATGGTCCCGTATCTCCTACAAGAGAAACATTAAAGTATGCTATTCAATTAAACTTTCCTACTACTAACAATGTGGCGAATACGAAGGTTTATTGGTCGCATACGAGCAAATGAAAGCACTCAGATTCGACAACTACTCGTGTGAGGAGACTCTCAACTGGTCATGAATCGTTAGAAAAGAGAACCAATGCTCTAATACGACCATGTCTCAAGACTTATTGGAAGTTAGGAAGCTTGAAAGGCATTTTTTGGTTTCGAGGTACAATATATCCTTCAAAGGATAATTAATTATCCGACCAGCTTAGTTTGAATGGCTTCTTCCCAATCACAAGTGCCACAATGAGTCTTCTTGAATAACTCTAAGTCGCCTCTAGTTGAAACACCGAGACATCTCCTATTGAGACAAACTCCTAAAATATGAGGATACCTAGATGAGTCCCATCTATGAGTATCTTCAAAAGGGCACAATACCTAATGACGATCTTAAGGCTGATCATTTATCCCGTAAGGCCAAAATATATACTTTGGTCGAAGAAGTCCTCACAAGCGAGGTACTCAAGGGGTTCTTATGCGATGTATATCAGAAAGAATGATTAAATCCCTTTAAGAGATACATGGAGGCATCTGTGGAACACATACTTTTCAGAACATTAGTCGGAAAAGCCTTTCAACAAGGTTTTTACTGCCAATAGCCTCTATGATGCTAAAGAGCTTGTTAAGAAATATATACAATGCCGCTTCATAGCGCATAAATACACCAACTGCTCAAGCATTACAAACCATACCTCTTTCTTGGCCTTTTACAACTGGGTCTTGATATCCTAGGACTGCTCTGAACATCCCAAAATTTGGATGTTTCTCAAGTTGTGTAAAATGTGAAAAATTTAAAACTTTTTTATTCGCCTTGGTGACATTCGAACTTTCCCGGATTTTATTTGAGTTATTAGTCGAGTTATGGATCTTAAGGATCAAATAAGGAAATCAAATTGAGTTTAAGAGAAAAGAAAAGAAAAACCTCGAGAGTGTGATCCGTGTCGAAAACTACTTAGCCTAGCCCGACGCCTCCCTTTCTTTTTCTTTCCTTTCCTTTCTCGCTTTCTCCTCCCGCCCACTTGCCAACCCCTCTCTTCCTCCTTCCTCCTTTCCACTCTCCCGCCAACGCCACGCCCATGCCGATGTCGCTCGCGTGCACCACCACCTATTCTCTCTCGCCACCATGGCCGTAGCTCCTGTTATCCCGTCACTACCATCGAGCTACGCCCCCGCATCGCCTCACCGACACGCGCCATACCCAAAGACCGGAGTAGCGCCAAGGCATAGGGCTTCTCGCACCACTTACCCATCTCACCGTCGGCCTCCCCAAGAAACCACGAGTTCCTCCTCCTAAAGTCACACCGCCTCCCTTTCTTCCTCCGGCTCCTCCCCTTGTCTTTCTTCTCCCCGAGCCGCCCCACTTTGCCCGGCCGCCACACCTCCAAGTCGCACGCCCCACGTAACTCCGATCGCCACCCTCCTTCTCTCTTACACTACCTCGCTTCCCCTCCCTGCTCACCTCCTCCTTCTATCTCCGTAGCTGGGCGCGGAGCCCAATCATCTTCCCTATCGGTATGTCGTGCCTACGCCACCGCCGCACTCCACCTGGCTGCTCCTAGTAGTCCGATGAATTCCGGCCCCCACCACCACATCACATCGTGTTCCCAAGTCATCCCGTCATTTCCCCTAAACCAATTTTGGTCTTCATCCACCGGAGCTTGCCGTGGCCCTTCCTTCCCCAAGCCCGGCCGAATCCACCGCCACCACCACCATTGCTCCCACGGTAATCCAGCCCCTAATTCCTCCCTACTAGAGTATCTCTGTGACCCTCTCATCCTCCCCCAATCACCGGATGGGTCTCTCCCTCACCCGGTCACCTCCCCCACGGTGAACCGCCTGCACCGCCCTAAGTTCACATCGCCGAACCACCCTGATTCCTCCCCGCCGCCATCCACCACCCCTGGTGGGTTCCCCTCACCTACCTCTTGCTCAGGCGCACCCCTTCTTCCCCTCCAGTGCCACCGCCATGGGAGTCATGCTGCCATTGCTACAGGTGCAGCCGCGCTACCGCTGTGGCCCACCTTCGCCGATGTGAGGACCCACGAGGTTGCCTCCCCTGCACATTCCATTTTGGTCAGCCTCGACTGTTGCCACCGTCCCCCTCACCAGCGCTGAGCATCACCTGAGCCACCTCCGGCCATCCTTTCTTTCGGAACAGAGCCAGGGCCCCCTTTCTGTCTCTCTCTCTCTCTTTGAGTGTATGTCAAGTGGGCCCGTCCCAGTTAATTGATTAGTAAAATCTAATTGGTAGAGTTATTGTTAACTAACAAATCAAATTACACTTATATTTTCAGTGGTTAACTTTAGGTGATTAATTTAGATAATTAATTGTTAGATAGTTTTTCACTGGTAGTGAGATTTAAAGAACAAAACCTAGTTATGAGTCGCGTGTTCAGTATAGTGCTCTCATTGGCATGTGGACCCTAGGTCATGGATGTAGTACTGATAACAGTGAATCATACCAAGTGTTTAGGCTAACAATGTTAGTTAAAAGATAAACTAGGATTGTGGTGTGTCACTGACACATAGGACCTATATAGTAAGTGGTACTACTAAACGTTTAGTTAAACAATTCGCCAGTAATTGAGTTAGGCATAATTATTATACTAGATAGTTGTGAAGGTTAGCGGTAACTATGTCATGACTTCATGCTAGTTAATCAGAACCAAAGCCAATAGGGTAATCGCTGTACAAGAAGTAGGTAGATGAAAACACGTAGGCCATACATAGGGAACGAGTGGCTATCTACTTAACTAGAAGTAGTCGTTAGCAGATGTCATGGCTAAGGATCAACCTAGTATGATAGGTTACTTTAGTGCATACCAAGCCGCACAAGTAATGAGAATCAGTAAGGATCACCGCACAGATGAAAGCCAACCCACAAACACCACTAAAGATGTAAAGCTAGTGTCTCATTAATGCTTGAAAGTTCCAAATAAGGCTCATGGAACTTCCTTGATAAATATAAAATAATAAAAAGAATCATTAAGTGAACTAGGTCTCATGTGTCGATGAGACTAATGTCTACCAGAGCGAACCTCACACTTACACATAGGTTTCACCTGAGTTTCGTGAAACTTCCTCGATAAATAGGAAGTAATAACTGAAGGAATCATTAGTTCAGCTAGGCGTTGTGTATGGATAGCGATGACATGTCCCCAGGTGGACGATAGTAATCAACCACCAATCACCCTCATATAGAATCAAACCATCACCCTCGCCATCCGCTCCGATGGAAGGATAGTTCGTGATCCGAAGGTGGATCAAAGGATCCTACCTAACAGGGTGATTTTTCCCATCTAGGTAACCAATGAGGAATATTCCTATGAATATTCTCTCTCTCCCGCTAGGGTCCTAACTCCTTGCACCAGAGGACTTTCCGAGAGCTCGATCCCTCTCGCCCGCACTCCGGATCAAATGGTTACCTAACCCTAAGTATAACTATCGACCCAAAACCCCACCGCTAGACCAAACGAGTAAAGTTGGATTTATCTACTTTGGTCTCAAGTATTTTCTTTGTTCCAAATATCCTTGGATGTACTTCATTCCGTTTGAAGTATTTTCTTCATCAACTCCACTAAGTATGATTAGTTTCATCTGGAGTACTTCCTTCTTTCAAGATGTTAGATATATTTACTTTTGTTTGAATTGTTTCCTTTTGTTTGAATGTCTTTGGATTTATTGGTTTTCATTTGGATGCTTTAAGTTCTTGGGTTCAATCGTATTTCATGAGTTAGAATATGAAACCATGATGAAATAGCAATCTCAACAAGAACGACCGAGACCAAGATTATCAAAACATTGAGCAAGAATATTATCGTAACATTGAGCAAGGTGAGTCAACACTTTGATCATTTTGCACCTACTTTTGAAATGCAATTACATGCTTTTAAATTATGAAATTACATTGCTATGATTTATACAAATATGTTGATTTAGCTCATAGCTACTACCCTAATGATAATTTCATATAAACTCTCAATCCTTGAACTTGACACTATCTTTTGTCACCATAGGCTAATGGTATACAAACTAGCTACTAAGTCTCGATCTAAGTGTCATACTTAGCCTTGCTTAGATACATTGGCATGTGGGCAATGATTTGCCCCGACAACTTTCAAAACTCAAAACTAGATTTGGGTAGTCGAGAATGGAGCTCCCTAGGTATGTTGAAAAGAGAAAGAGATTTCAAACGAGAAAACATAAAAACTATTTTAGATTTGGTCGGGTGGAAAGAGAGTGGATGCGTAGGGAGTACGCTGTAATGGGTATGGGGAACAACCGCCAAGTCGATTAAGGACCGGTTCCTATGATGACCTCTCGTGCACTAGCAATGCAACAACAAGTATACCATGTGCAGGACTGCTCACTAATTTGCTTCGCCTCTGTTACTTCATCATCCCGCGAACGTGGCATGGACAAGTCCACTACGGTGCAAGGAGGAGCCTCTGGGGGTGTGGCCTCTGGTGAAACCATGCGGTGGGGTTGTGTTAAAGGTGGCATTATAAAGGCTTTGTGATGATCTTCTTAGTCTCACGCCTATGGCAAGATGTTGACATTAAAAGATGATTGTCCGCGTAAAGTTGTGCGACCTGAGATTGTAAACCGTTTAGATAGTCGTGCCCACGGTCATGGGTGATGCTGAGAACTTGCTTGATTAGATTTTAAGTTTTACAAAATGATTTGTGGATGGATGAAAAGTCGGTTGGAACCCGAGGATTTGAGTTGACCTAGTTGGAGCCAGTGGAGTATTGCATGCATGCAACCACGGATTCGCAAGGTGGATGCGGTTTGGGATTTGCGATAGGTACAACCCGGAAATTGAGGGGATGCGCCTGGGCTCGAGGGTGGTGTAACCGCAGGATTCGAGGGTTTGGCCACTTGGGATTTGAGGGTGGTCCACTGCTGGAATCGGGGATTGCAACCTAAGTTTTGCTAGGGGTACACCTAAGTTTCGTTGGTGTGCAATGAGAGTCGCCAGAGGCATCCAAACCTAGAATTTGTGGGTAGTCCGCTCGAATTGCTGGGTGGTTGCACCCTTGGGATCGCTAGGTGGATGTAGCCTTGGAAAATGATATAGCATGAGGTGAATAGAACTAATATCTATGTGTGAATGGATGGAAACTTCTGTACTATTCTCCACTAGAGGAGGATGGAACATTCGCTACTATTATACAAAAACAATGGATTTCATCAAAACATGTGATAGTTAAAAATGCTAGGTCTAACGATTTGCTACTACATAATGTATGTCAATGAGTGGCTTGACACAAACAAAAGAACCACAAGCCATTTCTTTGATCAACCTTGCATATTATATAATCAGATTATGTGCGTTGGCTCACGAGTATGATTGTGTACTCATGCTCTCTCAATATATTATTATTTAGTAAGCATAGAAGAAGAAGGCTACATGGACACTTATGAGCGCTTGTCAAGACTCGATATCAAGAAGGCCAAGAACTAGGTTGTGGGCCCCAGTCGATTGTCTGTGGGTATATCATGAGGTTTCCATGTGGTGTACTTTTATTCTATTTCTACTGTTATTCTTGGAAAGTTATTTGGCCTGTTTGGCCATTCTGCAAGTCAAAAGCCGTAAGATATATTTATGCTTTGTTTATTATTATGTAATAGCCTTACATATTCGTGATATGTGATTGATATTCAATGACGTAACTGTGGGCATTAGCTACTGATCCAGGGACTAGTGCTGTGAACACAAAAGATTCCAAATTACAATTTTGGGGTATGGTAGTTCCCAAAAGCACTAGGAGGTTCCGAGTTCCTTTTATGGCTATTGATACGCTCACAAAATGGATTGATGTTGAATCGTGGTCGATAACAACACAAGCAACCAAGAAATTTATAATGAAAATGTAATCACTGATTTGGAGTTCCAAGTTGAATTATTATGTATAATGGTACACAATTTCAAGCGCAAAATTCAAGGAATTTTGTGAACAATTGGGTACAAGCTATGTTATACCTGTCGCCCATCCACAAAGCAATGGGGCAATAAAGGCTTAATGGTCAAATTATATAGGAATTAAACCCAAGTTTTGACCAGCTTATCAAGCGCCTGAGGCTTGGGTAAAAGAATTACCTTCAAGATATGCGAATTGCGACGATCATAGTTGGGCTATAGGTGAAACACCATTTTTCTTAATTTTTGGTCGATAAGGGTAAAAATTACAATGATTTCGCCAAGAACAACTTCGAGTTGATGACATTAACCTCGCTCAACTAAAAGAGGAATCAAGTCTTAATCCATTCAAGAATCTACCAACAAGCCCTACGCAAATACTACAATCGTGAAGGTCCAACCTCGCACTTCATCAGAGGTGACTTGGTATTGAAAAGATTCAAACGCAGTCTAATCGGAACAAACTTTCTCCTAAGTGGAAAAGTCCTTACACATAGTGGTCGAGGTCACGTGGCTAAGCTTGGTACGACTAGCAATGGAAGATGGCAGAGTTCTTTCTAATTCATGGAACATTGATCAACTATGCAAGTTCTATGTGTAACATCTTATATTCTCAATAAAGTTTATGCTTTCTTCAATTTTTACTGTCTTACAATTTTCATTGAGCAATACTTTGATAATTTTTAGATCACTTTTTAAACACTTGGTTTTCTTTACAATCGGTCAAGAAGGTAACATAACCTAGTCCAAGTTTTTCCTCTCTACACGTGGTCTTACCCACTAGAAGGAACTTCTTAGCCGATCTGCTCATAACTTTGTCGCCAATACAAAGAAACTAGGTTCAATAAAATGCGGTCAAAATAATTCTCAAGAAAGCTCTTTTGAATCATTCTCTTAGTTTACTTCTTCATTATACGAAGAATTTTTTAAGTGAGTTAAGCTTTCATAGTTCATTTGACTACTCTTAATACGCTCGATTTAATTAACCTGGTCAGAGGAAGTAGCACTACCTAGTCGAAGTCCTTCCTCTCTGCACGTTGTCCTGCCCACTAGAAGGAACTTCCTAGTGCCGACATATTTCTAACTTTTGCTATCAGTACAAGAAAATCGAGTTCAATAAAAAGGTTGAACGAATTTTTTGAGCGCACTCTTTTTCTACTATTTACTTAGTTTATATAATTAAACTAAGAAAATAGTCAGGGGCTAGGATAAAGTTATAAATATGATTTCAATTCTTAGTCTTAAAATTCAATTCTCATTTCTATTTTTTGTCTTATGAGTTATCGACTACTTAAAAGATAACTTGCAAGAAAATTGAGATTACATTCAAAAGCAAGAAATTGTTTTTACAATATAGTTCCTATTACAACTACTCGACGAAGGAGATCCAATTTGCATCCCCTCCAAATCTTCTTGTCGACTAGCCGCACTTCTTTGATCACGTACTACTGCTTTAGAGCAATGGTCGCCTTCAAGTTGAAAACTAAGACTACGGTCATGAGCTTTAAGTTTTGCTAGCAAAAACTTACTACACTTTCGATCACTTGTCTTATCGAAGTGGCTTGATTAGCCTTCTGAGTTGTTATCAACTCCTAGAGAGTTCGACTTGCTATCCAATTGTGCTCGTATGGTCGACCATGGTATCTTCAAGAGGAGTGACCTCAAGACCGAGTCCACCGAGCACATTGTTAAGGAGAGAAATGTTGTCTTGAAAGTTGGTCTTTGTAGCCTTCATTTCCTCCTAATCACGTAGTCTAAATTTTCAAGTCATTTGATTTCGATCGCTTGCTCAAAATAGAGCATGACGAAGTTAGAAAATACTTCTTAAAGACTAGTAAATAGAACCGGTCGCAGTAAAGAATTCTTACCTACTAAGCGAGAGTCAAGCTTCTTGACTTCATCATTGTGGGAGACGACATCCTTTGCGCACCGCGCCTCCCATGCCTTTATGCTCTTATCTTTTCTTTGGAGGTACGTAAGCTCATTGATCACCAAGATCTTCAATTTGACATCGGTTTGAAGCTTACCCATATCGACCACTTTTTCTAAAAACAGAGTTAGAGAAAGAAAAGAAGGTTGTCAAATAAACAATGTTAAGTGAAATACTTACTATTTATTTCATTCCGTAGCTCTAAAGTCAGATTTGCCTCCCAAGGTTCTTCAAGAGGTTTTCTTTTCATCCCTTAGCTTTGCGCTGTTTTGCATAATCAAGTGCATCGACCAAAGATCTTTCGTTGCTTATAGACCTACAAAGGTTAAAGCAGCCATGAGTACTAAATGAGTGATCAAAATAAAAGAGACTACTCTGAATAAGAATCTTACCATCCCGCTGCTTGTTCGTGGAGTTCAAAGATTCTACTTTCTCAAAGAACATCGCTGCCGTGGTATTCACCAACAGTAGCAACTTGTTCGAGTGCTCTCTAACAAAAGAAAAAGCAAAAATCTAGATATATAAAAAATTGGTATCGAGTACTTACATTGATGGCTGATCAAGCAAAAATGGGTATACACTGTCTCAGAGTCCTGCAGTTCATAGAGCTCATCGACTTTGTCCCACCATATTATTTGAAGATGTTCGTCATCAAAGATATGTCCCCTATTTCGAATATCCTTAGGGTGTGGAACTCGGTCATGAGATCTAAACGAAGAAGACTCGACAATCGGTGTGGTCCAAGGAATTCAGGAAAGAGGTCAAAGTCTTCTTCTTCGTTGTTAATGTACAGCGACTCCATCTTGAGGACCCTGAGGAATATCCTCTACGACCTCCTTCCTAGCACGACGGTCGAGTTCCCTACTCCATCTTGATCGGCTACTCCCGGTGATCGAGGACCAAGTCCCTTGTCTTATTATTGAGATTCTCAATAATGGACTCGATCACCATAGCATCTAGTTCTTCTTTCGTCTTCGCTTCTTCTACGACCACCTCAATGGTCGTGGTAGGTTTCGCGACAATAACCTCCTCCGTAGAGACACATCAGTGATAGTGGTCGAATCTTTGACCACCGCCGTTGTTGTCCCTTCGATCGTAGGAGAAACCAATACTGCACACCGTAGATAAAACAATGGCGGCCTCTCACAGGCTATTATCGGGGTGGAGAAGCAAGACTAAAACAATGTAAAAGGAAGACATGTCAAACCGTGGAATTAAAATATAAATGCTATTTCTAAGATTTTAATTTTGCATACCTTGGCCTTCTGGATATGATCTTGAATCCATAAGAAACCTTCCTAAGGAAGACTTCTTCTTCTTCTCTTCTTCGACCGCCTCAATTCTTGTGACACCTTTAGCCTTTGGAAGGCTTTTAGTGTCACGAGTTTGAGAGGCCGGGGCTTCCTCGACCATGTCTGGTCAAATGTGTTGATGAAGAATTGGGACCTCTACGACCACGTCTGGTTGTCAGTCTTGATCGAGAGCTAGAGCTCCCTGAGCTACCTGCCCCTCTTGATGGTTAGAACCGGCTTCAACCACTAGAGGGATAGTGCTTGCCTTGACCACAGGTTCTGCTGTTGTAGAGGTAGCTTTCACAAAAGATATAAAACTTTTCCAATGCTCCTTTTCTATTTGCTTGATAAAGCCATGAGAAGCAAAAACCGAAGAAGTTTTATCGTCAAAGTAGAAGGGTACCTTGGTCTTGGGGGCTTTATGCTTAAGTTCTTCGATGACACCCTTCTCTCTACAGCGATCACATCTGCAAAGAATTATCTAATGGGGGTGGTCGAAGGGTGGAACTTGAACTTACATCCTCCTTATTAGCAGCCTTCACAAGGCGACACCTTTTAGCCAGAGGAACTCGCTTCCTCCGACTCATCTTCGATGACCTTCAATTCGACCTCTTGGTTGTCTTGACAAACTATCATGCCTACTTTCTGCCAAAGTCGAAATGTATATTGTCATGTGGTCGATTTTTACGACTACTGAATTCTAAAGATGAAATGAACTTTTGATTAACTTTAGGCATTCATTTCTTTCTTCTTCGGTTACAGCCACCAGCATTCGAGGAGCTCCTGACGTGGTCATAGGAGCTTTCTCACAAACGAGCTTGAATCGAGCATCAATTTGTTTTTATGAGAGATCTACGATTACGAAGATATAATCAACAATCATGCTCAAAATTAACAAAAATAGCTAAGTTGATTATTACTTTACCTCCTTCATAATCTCTGGCCGAGTTAGCAGGTCCCGAGTACATCCACATAGGGTGTGCTCAATCCTTTAGAGGACTAATGCGGCGTGTGATGAAGTCCCACACCACATGCCATCCGGTTAGCCCTCTTCCTCAAATCCTTGATAGCTAGGATGTGGGGTGATCCGATCGAGGTCGCTTGAGTTGAGTCCTCGGATAAACTCTTCTCCGCAGCTTCCTCAGTAAAGAAGAGGCTATTATCCCTAGATACGGTCCAGTAGAACCATTTCTTCTTCCACCCCAGCCACGATGACCGGTGAACATCTAAATATACTCCATCGACTTTCCGTCATGGAGCTTCAAAACACAGCTACTCGCGATTCCACTATGCTTACTCATTCTATAGTAGTACCGTAAGATATCCAAATATGGAAGAATTCCCAGATAAGCTTCGTACAGGTAGACAAATACACTCAACATTGTGATGGAATTGGGAATCAAGTTCACCAATTCCACCCCAAAATGCTGGTGTATGACCATCAAAAAATGGTTAATTGATAGTCAAAAACTGTATTCACAATATGCTTAGAATACTGGAATGGTGTCATTCTCACCCGAGGGCTAATGCTGACCCCTAGCGTTAGTCCACTTTACTAAAGCGCGCCTTGGAATCTTCTCTACTACGACCAAAGCAGTCATCTTCTCCAGGTCCATCTCGGATTTCTCCCACTTGGAAACGGTTTCGGCCATTCCGTCCGAGTGAGTTTGATTTCGACTTGGAATAATTTGGAGAGGGATTGCAAACTTGGTTGGCAGAGGAGAGAACAAGAACTCAAGAGCAGTTGAAGTAAACGGGGGAAGTAAAAACCCTAAGTCACACCTGTGGTAGATTTTTATAGCCGAGAGGTCCGAGTTAAAGATCGCAAACTCAACAGCTTGCCACTCCTTCAGAACCGCTCCATGGACAGATCGTGAGAGTCGGTTTGCATTTTTAATCTATCTATTCGTAAAAACAGTTATGTCTTTTCAACTCAAGTAAATTACCATCTTGACCAAGTCAATTTTGGTCAAATGAAATACCAATGGAAAGACTCGCTCCACCACTATTTTACAACCTCCTTTCCAAGTAAGTTATTTTCACTTAAAGGGGGCTAGATCTAATAATCCTCAATTAATTTCATTGTTTACCAGAATTGTTATTATATATAGCAATCCTTAATGTTATTCCTAAGGATACCCTTATCGTTAAAAGGAAGAAGTTATACGAGTGGTCGTAAATCATTTTACGACCACTATATATGGTTGTAAGTACTTACTACGACCACCTTATGGTCGTAAGCTTACTACGACCAACTCATGGTCGTAAGTTTTACTACGATCGATCACTACGACCACCTTATAGTCGCATGCAATCTCCATGCATGTGGGCCCGGCCGACTAGGACACTTATGCATCGTGTTTGATACACACAATAGTTAATATATGTCGTTATTCTCCGTGATAGCCGCACGATAAGCCTCTCGTCCTCGACATAATCGCAAGGCGATATGGGAGGGTTAGTCTCTAACAAGAGAATACCCTTAAACATGCGTATTTCATCAAATGACAAGACACCTCTTGGTATGGATAATTGCTACCTCTTCATGCATCGGATAAAGGATAAAGTCAAGGACAGAAGGAGAAGAGAGGCAAATCGATTAGAGACACAATCACCGCACAAAAGTCATTAAGTCCTAGTTCTAGTTCTAGTGATTTCTTCCTCGTTGTAAAGTATAGTCAATACAACAACACATGAGTACTTAGCATTATTTTCTCAGAGAAGACCCGACTGCCTAAATTTCCTGTGTCTTATTCTGTGTAGATCTAAGTCAAAAAAAAGTCCCCAACATGCATTTGTAAGATCGATACCAAACCATCCGCAGAGAGGAATTAGCTTATGGAGCAAATAATCTACTTTGGTCTCTTTCACATGAGCTTGTGCATTTTTTTTTTCTTATATATGCATTACTTGATGGATCAAATGTCAAATCTTACAAATTAATTACAAGGGAACAGAAGTGTAAGATGATTTACCAGTATGCTCAGGTGATAAGAGACATGGCAGACTGGGACAAAGATCTTAAATTAGATAACTGGAGAACTACAGCTGTAAAATGATTAGCAAGAAGCAAACGAGCAACTGACAAACTGAACCGGAGTGTTGTATGAATGCCAGCTGAATAGCATGTGGACTGAGCATATATATATAGCCTATCTGTCACTCTGTCAGACGAAAATTGCCTGCACACATTTACTTCCTAATCTAGTTTTGCTACTCCGAGTATACACTTATCTGATATTCTGTTAAGTATGAATACGCTGCTTTCTGATTGAGCCAGCATCTGGTATGATACACCAAACTCTGGACCTGAGTCCTACATCGATCCGGTATGATGCACTTACCTATTATTATGTTACACACGCTTATGTGATTTTCCCCCTGATTGAGCCTATATCTAGTACGATGAACTCTATAATAGACCAAACTAAACTGATATATGATACATAAAACCCTGCACCTCAGTCGTAACAAAAAAACGTGTACAGCTTTGGTCACGTCAATCTCTCGTTACCATCAATCAACCCCTTGGATGGTCTAAGGGTCGAGGGCTAAACATCAACCCCAAAAGGCTAATCTGTCGCGACGTGCGCCCCGGCCGCACGTGCGCGCGCCGATCTATTCCAGCCTCGCACGTACGGCTAGCTACGCATCCGGCCATCACTGACCTTGATCTTGAACAGGAGCCGCAAGCAGTGCAGCAAAGCAGCTAAAGAAAGAAGGGATCGATCGATTAGATGCTGCGGCATTACCATTGTGTGCGCCATTTAATTAACATATCGGCAGATCGATGGCATCAAATTAAGGCCAAGCACTCAGTAGAGAACCTTATCTCACTCTAGCTAACCACGGGTTAATTAACCCCTCTCTCTCCTCTGTCTGCAGCTAGCTGTGGAGCATTACATTGACTAGCTAGGCCACCTTTACTTTGTGCAAAATGGGCAATGTTTAACTAGTAAGTGGTGTAATCGCTAGCTCTGAGTATACCGCACTCTTCCTCAATCCGATTGACAAATGTAAGTCGTTTTGAATATTGATATGGTCTTTAGAATACTGTTTCAACCGATAACTTTTATTGTAATATACAATAACAATATACACATATATTAAGTAGATTATATTTTATGATGAATCTAGTAGTTCTTTATATGTGCATAACTAAACTTATTAAGGCGCCGTGGTTTAATTAAGGTGATTAACTAGCTAGTGTGCGTGTAAGCAACGGTTTTTGCTGCTAGCTTTACGTGACGCGACAGGCAAAAAACGCTCGTGTCACACACTTGACACGCTGTGATTTGGCGCTAAGTGCCTGTTGCCCATATCTTGTTTATTTTTAGCTGTGGAATTAGCTAGCTAGGCACAACGTGCTCCTAGCTAGGCTTTATGTCAACTTTGTGTAATGCAGAATGATTAGCACTTTTGCTTGTAGGTATCGACTTTAGCTTACATTAACGTGGGTGATCTATATCGTTTCGGGGGAAATGTGAATGATTAGATAACTAGTTTGATTCTCCCGTGCAATTGCGCGGCATAGCGTATCGGTTATAAGCTTCTTCAGGAGCTATCTTTGGTGCTTATGGTGCAGAAGTCCAAAATGCTACTCCCTCCGTTTTTATTTATTTGACGTTTTCGACATATAAACTAATACTCTGGACATGTAAAAGAAAAATCCGGACATCATGTAAACAAAAACGGAGAGAGTAGTTTCTAACTACAACTGGAGAAACCGAACATTAGCTAATAAGGCATGCACAATGGTATGACAATGCTGCCTATAACAACTCTCCATATCACCTATAGACAGCACTAAAGACACTTCATACAATGGGTCGTGGTGATACAATGGCTATATGATTGTAGACAACACACAATCTTTAATGTTTTTCTTGATTTCGTGCTATAGTCGGCTGCAGGATTATAGACAACAATATTCTCTCTCTTCATTCTCTTTCATCCACGTCAGCAAAAATCTTATGTGGCAGATGCTATAGACGGCTGACATAAGTCCATTGTACATGCTCTAAGGGAGGTGCGGTGAGGCCGTGGGGGAGAGGTTGATAAGTCAGGAAAGACACCTGTCACACACTCATCAGTCAATTGGCTTCTTTCAATAGGTGGGCTTCAGCTTCTCAAGAAGCCAGGCGGAGAAGCTGACCATTGGCCCTACTTCAGATTCTAGTCTGGAGTGGCGTGGCATTCTATAGGCCCTCGGTTTTTTATTTTTCATCCTTGTGGGATGATTGTATTCATCTGACGATGAGTTAATAAAATAAACGCTCTTGGATTCCCTTAGAAAAATTAATTTAGAGTATCTTGACGGGAGTATTATTCAATAGTTGTGGCTCAGTTGTAATATTATGGTCTACCGATTGAGGGATGGAATCTCTCTCTCTCTCTAATAAAATCGTTGTATTTATCTTTTTTTAGAATGTTTAAATTTACCTTGTCTCGTTAGTTATATCTAACGGTTGTGGTTTAATTTAATTGAGTTTTTTTGGCAAAAACACACCCACAAATAGGGGAGTTTGTCAAAAAGCCACTTACATCTCAAATTCCATCAATCTTACACCCGCAAGTTTTATGTGGTTGTAAATCTCTTCCCACCCATGGCTAGTTTTCCCATTAACCACCCGACATGACATCGCATGGCACTCCAGCGCTGACCTGTAATATCCTGCTATTGGAAAGCCTAGAAAAGGAATAAAAGGGGAAAGAAAAGAAAAGGAGAGGAAGGGATGGATGGGCGTGCCGGGCCGAGACAATCGAGTCCAAGATGTACTGTGTGGGCCATGACCTGCATATAAGGGAGGGAGGGGCGCCGCAAATCCTAAGCCTAGCCGCTCTACCTCTCCCCGCCCCTACCGCGCCACTCCCGCCCCTAGCCACTATCACCTCGTTGTCGCTCTGCACTACCGAGTACGAAACAAGGAAGGATAAGGAAGCAAGGAAGATGTAATATCCCATATAGCATTAGAGACTTCAATTGAATTAAAGAAATAAAATTAGGGAATTTCAGATTTTGAGGGACAATAAGAAAACCCAGGCCTTCGGCCCACGGTGTCTTGGTCTAGTTGAGTCTACCGGCCTAAAAGGGATCAATGTGGGGGCACTCTAACCTAGCCCCCACCTCTCCCTGCCCTCTAGCCGCCACCCACCCTTGCCCAGCACCCCTTGCCCTACCTTCATGCTGCAGCCCATCGTGGAAGCAAAGGGGAGGAAGCCAATGAAAAGAGCAAGAAGAAAGAAGAAGGAGAAGAAGAAAAGAAGGGAGGAAGAGAAGGATTTTTACGGAATTCATGATCCGCCTGCTTTCTTCGATGGTAACGATATGAAAACCTCTAGATATCCCTAAATTAGTCGCTATTCTTTCAGAGATCGTTTGGGTAACGGGGAGTAGATAACTTTCTCATTCAAATTGTTAGGATTAGGCAACATTGCGTGGACGATTAGGGATATTTAGGCTAGGAATTAGAGTTCGAGTAATTAGAGAAAAGTTAGGTTATCGCGTTAGCTTTCCAGAAGATATGGATCGTTAAAAATAGAGTAGCGAATGAAAAGTTACAACCTCCGAAGGTTGTTCTAGATTTTGGGAGTAATTTGGTAGCATGTATTAATTTGTAGATTAAAAATAGAAGATGGAATAATTTGAGTTTCGTCTTCATGAAAAGGTAGGTAATTTCTTAAGGGTTCTAGAGAGTCCAAGAACATGATTTTTGGATGAGTAGAACATAAGTTATGAATTTTGGGAGATCAGCCTAGAATCTGGGTTGTTGCTAGACGCAATGTGGAAAAACATTAATTTGATCGAGTTAATGGTAGAATAGAATTTTGAGTATAACTAGGAAATGATAGATAATTCCCTGTAGTTTCAAAATTCATAATTCAATATATTTCATGTGTGGATTAAAGGATATAAAATATTAAGTGCTGTCCGTAAGATCATGCATCTATCTTCAAGTTAAAAACGAGGTATAGATGGATTAATCTAGACATTTGATTAACTAAGAAGTTTTAGAAAATTTTGTAGACATTCCAGAACTGGTATGGTTTGCTATAATACGATGTGGGAAGATTTTGTAGACAACAACTCTATGTTCTAAATAATCGCGATACCAAGGAGCTAATCCTCAAAGAAGCTTATAATTCTCTCTATCCATTCATCTTGGAAGCACTAAGATGTACCAAGACCTTCAAAATAGTTCGTGGCTCAAGATGAAGCGAGACATCACCGCACACATAGCTAGGTGCAACGCAGTGCCGTCATGTCGCTAACACCGCGACCTCTGTGGCTACTGACTCGAATATTCCTAAGTGAAAATGTGATGAAATCGGCATGGATTTCATGACAGGTTACCAAAGACCCAAAATGGGCACGACTCCATATGGGTTATCGTGGATCGCCTAACCAAAGTGACACACTTTATTCCAATCACACCACCTACAATGGAGCCTAGCTTGCGAGCTTTATATGGATAATATCATTTACCCGCATGGTGTGCCAAAGATCATAACTTCGATCGAGGACCTCGCCACCTCTCGATTTTGGGATAGTGTACATGAACCGTTGGGAACCGAACTATTCTTTAGCACAACTTTTCACCGCAAAAAAGATGTCAAATAGAGAGGACCAATCAAATTCTAGAAGATATGTTGCAGCATGCTATGTCCTCAGAGCACAAATTGGAAAAAATACTGGCATTTTCGAAGTTCTCCTACAACAACAGCTTCCAGTCTAGTCTTCAAATGTCTCCATTCGAAGCACTTTACGGGAGAAAGTACAGAACAACCTTGTTCTGGTCCGAAGTCAGTGAACGATAATTCTTTGAACCAACTGTCATCCTATTGGACAAGCGGTTAAAAGGGGGTTTGAATAGGCGCCACACAAAACGACCTCTTCAAAATCTTTTGGCTCAAGACTTTCAAAGTTCTTACACTTCAATAGCTATGTACAGCTATGAAGATTAGAGACAGTCTTTCAAATAAGAACCAGGCAACAAAAAGGATAAAAAATCACGAAAATCCCCATCGCCGGGTCGCACTGAATAGTGGTGGTCGATCGTGAACAATGCACATCAAGGTGGAATGAAAATAAGCACAAAAACTGAATTTCAGTAGGATTTCAAAATCGCAAATTGATCCAACTTTTGATCCACAACTCGAAACTTCATGAAACTTAAAACATACCTTCTCTAGGATGTCAGAACCTATTCCATTTGAGTGAAGGTTGCTCCAAAACCGCCAGACATTTAAAATGGTGATTGCAGGATTCGTGGAGGAATCAATCCAAGATGGATAAGGATGGTCTCCCATACGCCCTAGCACCCTCAATCACAGAAGAATCAAGCCAAAAGCCCTCAAGGGCAAAACCCCTAAAATCACCCTTTCTTTACCAAAATCGGCAAAATCAAACTTAGATCCAAAAGCTTGCTCGTGAGTGGATGGTGATCGAGATGACCTTAGATCATATCCCACACGTCCTAGCAAGCAAGATCTCAAATAAAAACCTAAGAAACACCAAAAATCTCAAAGGCATCAAAGAGAGAGCTAGAACAAGATAGAACTCATCTTTAGAGCAAATCTTGCATAGATTGATTAGAGAGATTGTATGTTTACAGCTACTCCCTTATGGAGGACAAAAGCTCAACACTTAAGCACTCAATCAATCCATCTCTCATGAACCTTAGCCTCTCCATTTTCCTCTCCTATCCCTAAATCACAAATTAGGGTTTCCAGAATACAAGGGTCGGGAGGTGCACAACCAGTACCCTCCCCTTTTATAGTGGAGGCAAGCTTCTAGAGAGACATCCAAAATGGGCATCTGCTAAGCTCATACACAACGGGTTTCACTTGCATCGAACCCTGCGCCGCTTGATGCAACCTCGCCGCACGGAAAGCCATGCCGCTTGATGTAACCCGTCACACGTAATTGTCGCGTACCGCTTGATGTAACCCGTCGCGATAGAATCGCCGTGCGACGCTTGATGCAACCTGTCGACCGAATCGCCATGCTCGGCCATCATCCATGTGGCCCCACGACTTCTCGCCAAACCTCTCATGCGTCCGAATCCCACCAACCTCTCGCTGTAATGGGGACTAAGTCACTTGGTGCACCACATGTTTCACCATGATCGCACCCGCTTTTGTCCGCTCAGACCTCGCTCCTTCCTTAGCCTAGTCCGACTTCAACTCCTCCCCGAGTCTAGTCTCGGTCCACTTTGCCATTGCCCATCATGTTCATCACCGGTAGTTTCCGCTCCAGCCTTGTCTTCTCACTTGTAACCACCTAGCTAGCCTCGGGCCATCTTCCGTACCACTCGATCATTTTGGACCTCGGTTCTCCAAACCTAGTCCCGATCTAGTCCGCTCACCATGACCTAGCTTCGTGTCCTACAACCATCACAAACAAGCAAACCGTTACATAGCATCGCACGACACGCACAATCATCAATTCACATAATTGATAAGGCATGAGCACATACTTTCACAAAGACCTTTGCTCAAACTTCGCTTTCTATCGTTCTTGTCCATCTTACGCCTTGCTTGAGTCCAACCATCGTTCTCGACCTTGGTTCTCCTAACCAAGTCCCAATCTTCCTCACCACACACCATAGTTGACCACCAAGCCACATGCACAAGAATAGACAAAGCAACCATTTTCGAGCATAAGTTCTTCACAATTTGACTCATGTTAGTCAAAACATGCATCATGCAATATCTATGCAATGAAACCCATGAAATTGACTTAACCAAAGAAGGTTCACGACTAGCTCCATAAGGTTCACGCACCATCGCCTCACTTACCACCGACCGGTCGAAGAGTTTCACCATCGACCGTTGAAAAGGTCTACGACCACCGATCGAAAAGGCATGCACCACACCTAGTCGAAAAACTACAACCGTGGTGGTCGAAAGCTACGACCATACTTGGTCGAAAAGGGCTATGACCACTTGCTACCGTAGCTACAGCATCTGAGTTTCTCGATCACTCGCCACTTGTAGCTATAGTACTCGAAGATTTCACCACTCTACACTCTGTAGCTATAGTACACGATGAACAAGACTAGAAGCTTTCACCATTCGACAACTCCTACAAAGTCATGGCCAAACCGATATTCTCAACTCTACAGTAAAACGAGTGATTCGACAAACCATCAACACCATTGCCAATTGTGTCATCATCCTAAGATCATGGGAATATCCCCATGATATCCACAATCTCCCTTGATGAACACATTAGCAATATTCTCAAAATGCAAATTGGAGGTTGTTTTGAAAACTCTCATTGCCAGGTAGCGCATCTTGGTCCACAAGCAAGAAAAAGCTATAGAAATGACCAAGATGGTTTGAGGAATGTACACAATAAATAATTAAGGCAATAGAGTTCATGAAAGCTTCAGATCCAAAGAGAACACAAAATTCACTCAAGGTTCATATGAAAGAACAATTGTTCATTTTGACTCGTGATCATTGTAAGGTTTCGAGAAATGGAATTTAAACCAAGAATTGAACATTAATACCACAAGAATGCATATGAGATGCTCCCTCACTCAGATCACCCAAAATTTTGAATTTTTTTATTTTCCCTTTTTCTCCCTCTTTGACAATAACTCCTTTTATTATTTTTGTCATTTCTTCTCCCCTTTGACAATGGAGTCATCATGGAAACATGTCTTCCTCTCATCCAAGGATAACACAACAAGATGCATGGAAGCAAGTGAAGAAGGAGCATGTAA
>JAYEVH010000086.1:0-93941 GCA_036346255.1 Ampelocalamus luodianensis
AAGAAAGAACTACATAGCGTTTCTTATTTGCACAGTCCGGTTACATAGAAGACTTGAACAACTTGGTTAGCTTGGTATGAATGGTTCGTCTTTGTATCGACATGTTCGAGGTCCACGGTAGTAGCAGCTGTACTTGTCGACCTTCACATGTGATCCATCTCCCAACGGCACCAAAGCAGAGGATCTTGAAAGCCGTAGTAGAGCTCCCAAATCTCCTCTATGAGTCCATAGTAGGAGCTCTCCTCGGCCCATCGATGCATGAGCGCATCTATCACGGACACCATTGATACAGTTTGTGCTCTTTATATCTGAACTGCGTATAGAATGTGTACCCATTTATGTTGTATCCTTGCCATGTCTGCTAGTGTAAATGGTGGCCCTTTTGGCAACTATGTTAGCATATGACTTGACAATTTCCTAGCGAGTCGCTCCTTTAACCATTGGTTGAACCAATTGTTGTCTTTGTCTCATGATCCAAACATCGTAGCGCCTCGGATTACATTACAAAGCATGTCCTTGTCTTTGGTCAATATACATGGACACTTAGGTCATGTGTACAAACTCTCGGTATCATCTAAGCGGTGAGTACAGCATTGGCCCCTTTTGTATTCTAGCTTGACGAGAGTTAGCAAGGGCAGGATAATCATTTATGGTATAGAACAACAAAGTGTAAAGTGAAGTTCTCTCATTTGTACACATCCCATACCTATACCCCTTGATCCACAATATTTTTAGATCTTCCATCAATTGTGTTAGGTACACATCAATATCATTCCTAGGTTACTTTAGCCCTTGGATAAGTATCAATAGTAAAATATACTTCCGCTTCATACACAACCAAGGAGGAAGATTGTAGATGAGAGAGTCACGGGCCAAGTGCTATGTCGGTTGCTCATATTACCGAAAGAATTCATTCCATATGTACTCAATCCAAACCTTATATTCTTGGTTCCGCATCGAAGTCGCAAACCCCCTATCGATGTTTCTCCACTCGATGGAATCGGTATGGTGTTTTAGCTTTCCATCATTAAATGCGCTCCTCAGAGTGCCAATCACAGTGATTTGTCTCCTTTGGGTTCACAAAAACTACTTCAAATGGGGAATTGCATAAAGATACCACGCCACCTTAGCGGGAGGTCCTTTTTCCACCTCGATTCCTCGTCGTCATCGATTGATTCTTAGCTTATATCGGGGATGCGTTGCACACGAGATATACATGCATATTTGCATACTCTTTACGGTGAAGATAGAGTCGTTCGGACATACATGCATTCTTTCTACTTCCATTCCCAATGGACAAAGAACCTTCTTGGCTTTGTAGGTGGTTTTGGGTAACTCGTTTCCCTTGGAAGCATGTCGCTAAGAGACCTAACAACATTATGAAACTCTTGTTGATAATCTGTTGCTTGCCATCAATTTTAGTAGTTCAAACACGGATGACAACATTGTGTATTCAGGTTTGCAACCTTGGAACAAAGATTTCTCCGAGTCCTCCCTCAAGCCTCGGAATTTAACGTACTCTCTCTCTCTCGTCACAGTTCCCTTCTGCATCGCGAATCATCTGATCTAAATTTTCATCGTGCGACCTATTCGAATCAGAACCACAATCAACATCATCCAGCGACATATCGTTGACTTCAATCGTGACGTCGTTATTAGTACCTTCTGTATAATGCTGCTCTTCACCGTGATTGGTCCAACGTGTATACCCCTTTTTGAAACCCGCCGAATCAAGTGTGTTTGATTTGCGCTCGAGTTCTTAAACATGTTTAGATTTCGTAGTCAATGCATGGACGGTACATATATTCCACCTCTTATTCAACATATCCTCCTCAGCAGCTCTTGTGAAAGCAGACACGCAATTAATGTACTCTTCACTCACACGGTTGTCAGCGTACATCCAGCTTCGGTCCATCTACGCCGCATATAACCAAATTTAGTGTTAAATATTGAATTAATTAATTAGTATACTATGTATGCAACTTTTGATATGTCATTTGAAATATGTATTTCTAATAAACTGAAAAATCAAGAATACATTACAATATGAGTGTAGTAATATGTGTGTAACCAATGGCAACACCAATAAAATCCAAACTTGACCATACACCCAAGGGTCAAGTTGTGATTATCACAAACACATTATAGACAACCCACCTTCTACAAATTAATTACTAACCACAGATAGTCAAGAACAAATAGATCCGCAATCACACTTTCCAAATCCGCTGTCTCCTTTCACCAAATCGTCTCAAAGCCCCACCTCCTCAAAGCAAAGAAGCGATCAGGTAGAAGCAATTTGCGGAATTTAAAGCGGATGATGCAGAGTCGGGTCGCAAAATATCACGGGACGGTTTTTAATACAAACCGTTTGATGATGAAGCGAGGAAGACATGACGGTTCATATTGAATACCGTCTCGTGAAGTATCGCGAGATGGTTTTCAACATGAACCTTCTATGATATTGCCTCTTCACGGACGGTTTTAACGCAGCTAGTAATGCTGAGAAGGTCGCTAAACCAAAACCGTGCGTGATTGCATTTAATACAGTCTGTTTTGATCAACCGTCTGTGATGGACGTCCAGTATTAATCTTTTTGCAGTAGTGACACTGGCTACATGGAGGTGAGTTCAGCCAAATTGTGTAAAGCATCTTTAGCTCCTCCCTTGCATATAGTTGAATTTCTACTGCAAGCTAGCTAAGGGGTATGCAACGCCAAAATAGACATGGGACAGCTCTTCTACGTACGTGCCACTTTTGTGAATTTTGATACTGTTTTGTGAATTTTGAGAATTTCCTCATGATGTTTTATGCACTGAAAATTTTCTATGATTAAAAACTCCGTTCTTCTAGTTATCTGGAGTATTTCATTGCCTTTCAAACTTTGCGATCTTCAAATACAGTACTATGCTATGTTTTTCAACATGAAGCGGCGGCAAGCTTTCATGATCATCCAAATCTACATGCATGCATGCATGATTGATCGGCCCGACACTGTCCAAGAATAATCCCTGACGATGAGTGCCGACCCTAAGCCTAGCTACGACGCTGTGGCACAACCTTGGACCGGCCGGCTCTTTGTCTGCTGCCCTGCCATGTACACGTCATTTTGCACATCTCTACGGCCGGCTCGCCAGCGGTATTCACTGTTACCATACACCGAGATCAGTACCCGCTACACGTACGAACAGCTCAGGGTCCACGCTGCATAAAACAGAAGGCCCTGCGTGCTGTAGTGTTTGCAGGCCATCATTTCCTGTGTCGGCACGACCAATCATTTTACCATTGAACCGTCCGTGATGAATGACGACGCGGCCGGATAATAGGTTATATTAGGCACATGCGTTTGCTTTTACCTGGTATAACCCGTATAAGTGCATCTGACTCCTCTACGCTCTAGCTCGATTTGCTCCAAATGTTTTGAGCCCAGTTGTTCAGAGAGTTTGCGGCTTATGCTCCTGCTAACGCCAATTTCAGCCAATGCCTGGATCAATCTGTAGCTACATTTGGTCAATTGCCAGGTAGTCCTCGTTTTTTATTTGAAATCTTAGAATCCGTGCTGTTTGACTATTAATATATTTAAATTATATAGATTGGCTATATAAAACTATATCATTATTTTTTCATTAAAAATACATTCATAATTTTATTAATATTTAAAGTTATAAAATTAATGGTCAAAGTCACATCTTAGAAAGTAAAAAACGTTAAATAAAAAAATAAAGGGAGTACTACTTACCGTTTTTCGTTCTTATAAAAACCGAAGGGTTTTCCATTTCTAAGTTGGCTGGTTTTTATAGGCCTTGGATTAATTTTGTGATGTGTGTGCCTTATTCTAGATTGATCCAATTATTAAAAAAAATGTGGTTTATAAGTCCCCTATCCAGAAAAGGTAATGTTAGGGACTTCATATTTGCAAGGTGACAATTTTTTTTTTCAAAAGTATAAGTCACGTTTTGAATCATTGGACCAAAATCAGAATATTACACGCGTCTCAAAGCTAACCGAATGTTCACGAAAACTAACTTGTACTACACAAAAAAATCATCTACTAACAAATAGCAAAACTGAAATATAGCTCTAGCGTCCCTAAAAAAGCAACATTTTATGTCATATTTATCTTATTTAAATATAAGTCGTATTTTTTAACCATTGAATCCAAATCAGATGTAGACACTTAAAAGCTAATATAAAGGCCAGAAAAACCGACTTTGAGTTAGCAAAACAAGGTAGCATATACAAATAAAAAAATCAATTATTTAATTGGCCATCTCTACTTATCATTGGTCTATTGCAAACAACATATATGGAGGTAATTGAGAGAAATCCTATGCTTCACTCAATAGTGAATTGCACAAATAATAAAGCACGAATCAAAGGTGGATAAGTGCTACTTACCCGTTTAAAGTGCTTCAGGATTTGTGCAAGCCTATTGGAGGGAAAAGCATGGAAGCATTAACCGTGACATAATTGTCAATGCTTATGGAGTTTTCTAGTGTTCTTCATCCTCCTACCACTCACCCAAAGGATTTTTTTTTTTTTTTGTATTTCTCTGTTTTACTATAGTTTCGCACTCTTATCCCTATATGTATCTTATATGTTCCTCTATTCTCACGCTTTTTTATGATGAAAGTATGAGCATTTTTCGAATTACTTTAATCCAGAAATATAGTAGATAAATCATGAGAATTACTCTAGTCATTTTCACAAAGTAAATGAACAAGAACACTATAGCCATACTAAGATCCAGAAGGACATAAACTAGTATACCTATCTCAGTGTTCAAGTTAACAACAGATAAGAAAATTAACCAACAAATATGTGTAAGATAGACATACCGGATGCGATGAGAAGGAGTAGCAAAGTGATAGGAGTTCCGATCCGATGGCAGCAGGAGTCTTGTCGTTTGTCATGGTGTAGTGGTAGTAGTCGTGTAGTTGATGTAGACGTAGCAGAGAAACGAATGAAGAAGAAGAAGCGAGCAGTCGCGCGAACGCTCCCAAAAACCTTATTCGTCGTCGCTCGGCAAGCTCGATGGCGATGGTTCCGAGGCTGCTCTCCGTGCGCGATCGGACACGCGCCCGCGATGGAGATCGCCGAGGAACAACAAAACGGATGGTATACTATTGTCTTTCGTGGGAGAGTGTTCGCCACCGTAAGAACAAGTGCTCATTCCATATAATGGCAAAAACCGAGACTAGAAACGATCGTCATTACCCACTAATGCGCATCCATTACCCAGTCACTAGTAATCGCAGCCATTACCCAGTCACTAGTAACGCAGCCATTATCGCTACCGATTTAAAGCGAGCATGTTCTACTTAATGGCAAAACAAAGAGACTAGAAACGGTCACCATTACTCATCTGGTAATCGAACCGATTCTGCCACCGTTTATTAATGCCATTAATCTGCGAGTCGATCGTTCGATTTTTCAATAGATAAAGAAAATGCATGCGCACCGACACGCGCTGCGACGCTACAAGACAGCGCGCTGCGCACACGCACCGCACCGCACCGCACCGCACGACACGGCTCGGCTCGGCTCGGCTCAGCTCGACGAGGCGTGGTGTGTATTGGCTCTCTCCAATTCCACAAGGGGGCTACCACGTTCCACCTTTTAAAGTGGTGTAACTCTCATTCAACTCTCGATATGGGACTAAATAGTTTTAGCACATGCACATGGGCCTTTGGGATTTTTCAGAATTGATTAGGATTAAACATGGCCCAAACCAGATTAATTCCAACAATCCCCACTGCATCCCAAGGGCACATGTAAAATGCCTTGATCCACGATATTGTTTTGATATACCGGTGTTTTGATGGAGACCTGTTAGGTTGAACATCCACCTAGAATGAAGATACACTTATCCACAACCGCACAATGGGTGAGCCTTGAATTGTGTTTTGTGTGAATAAGTTTACTTAAGTCCTTAAGCGATGCAGGCTACCGGGCATCCCGCGGTTGAAGCATAAGTCATACTCACGGCCTATTCATGAGCTTCCTAGAGATTACCTATCTCATAGACTGTGACTAGCGATCGGGCTCATATAGGTGTGTTCTTTCAAGATCGCTCTGAGGACATGACATCTTTGCTTAAACAAGCCACGAACACATTAAGATAATAATCAACTTTGCCATACTGATTTAGGAGAGAATTGCATCTCCAATGGAGTGGGTCTATAAAAGTACTCTCCTCCCGATTAACCAAAAGCTTGTTTCGCTAATCCTACTTCACGGATCTCCGATCATATAGGATGAGTTACCACTATGGTATAACTCACGTGGGTCTCAAACCCATCTCCTCGATGCATTGTCTATCACATTCGTGATAAACCCTTTGTGAAAGGATTCGCGATTTTTAGTTGTTTGGATATAATCCAAAGCTATTACTCGGAGTTTCTCATTTTTCTAATGATTTGATCTTCTCTTCACATGTCTTGATGCCTTCATATTATCCTTAGAACTATTCACTTTGGCGATCACGTTTGATTGTCACGATTCATCGAATAGCCGATGCGGTTTTTCAACCACCGACAAATCCATCAAGAGTTCACGAAGGCATTCGCTTCAACATGGCGTATCTAATGCCGTGAGTTACGCTTCCATTGTTGACCTCGTTAAGATGGTGCGCTTGCAAGACTTCCATGAAACAACGCCACCTCCAAGTGTGAAGACATATCCACTTGTGGCCTTAATCTCATCAAGATCGATATCCGGTTTGAGTCGCTATAACCTCCAGTACCAGGGTACCAGTATAGTGAATGCCATAGCTCATAGTACCCTTTAGATAGCGCATTACCCTCTCAAGAGCATGCCAATGATCATCTCCCGGATTGGAAACAAAACAGCTTAGTTTGCTCACAGCAAACGAGATGTCAGGCCTAGTACCGCTAGCTAAATACATGAGTGAACCAATTATCTGAGAATATCTCAATTGGTCTCTGGCTATTCTCCGATTCTTCCTAAGCAATATGCTAAGATCATAAGGTGTTGGAGAGGATTTGCAGTTGTTATAACCAAAACGACTCAAAACCTTTTCCACATAATGGGATTGCAACAATGTAATCCCACCATCATCACCTCTCAACAGCTTGATGTTCAAGATAATATCAGCTACTCCCAGATCTTTCATCTCAAAATTCTGAGACAAGAAATCCTTGACTTCCTTAATCACATTAAGGTTGGTCCCAAAGATCAGTATGTCATCAACATACAGACATAGAATGACTCCCTCGCCCCCACCATGGCGATAATACACACATCTGTCAGCTTCATTCACAACAAAGCCTGCAGATGTTAAAATTCTGTCGAACTTTTCATGCCATTGCTTAGGTGCTTGTTTAAGACTATACAAAGATTTCAACAACTTGCACACCTTTCCTTCTTGACCATCTACTACAAATCCATCTGGCTGTTCCATGTAAATTTCCTCGTCCAACTCTCCATTTAGGAAAGCCGTCTTAACGTCCATCTGATGAACGAGAAGACCGTGTGAGGTAGCCAGAGATAGTAGTACTCGAATAGTGGTCAATCTAGTCACAGGTGAGTAAGTATCAAAGAAATCTTCGCCTTCCTTTGGGCATAACCCTTGGCACAAGCCGGTGTCTTGTACTTCGATAGTACCATCGGGCCTAAGCTTCTTTTTGAACACCCACTTACATCCTACAGGTTTACAACCATAAGGACGCTCAATGATCTCCCAAGTTCCATTAGAGATAATGGAATCCATTTCACTACGGACTGCTTCCTTCCAGTATTCAGCGTCTAGAGAAACATATGCTTCAGAAATGGTACTTAGAGTATCATCCACAAGGTACACAATGAAATCAGGACCAAAAGACTTTACAGTCATTTGTTTTTTACTCTTCCTCAGAATTTCATTGTCTTCCTTCTCAGGAATTTGCTCAAAATATTCCATTGGAATGGCAGGTTCAGGAGTTGTATCAGGCTCCTGACTTGATGAAATAGGCATATCTTTCATCGGAAAAATATCCTCAAAAAATGTAGCATCTATGGACTCCATAATTGTACCGACATGCACGTCAGGTACTCCAGATTTCACCACTAGAAATCTATATCCAACGCTATGATGAGCATAGCCTAGAAAAACGCAATCCACTGTTTTTGGTCCAAGCTTACGCTTTTTAGAAATTGGCACATTGACTTTCGCCAGACAACCCCAAGTGCGCAAGTATGAAAGTGATAGTCTTTTCTTCTCCCATTGTTCATATGGGGTTATTTCTTTATTCTTTGTGGGAACCCTATTTAGACAAGACATGAAGTCAATATAGCCTCCCCACCATGCTTTGGAAAGACCCATTGCTTTCTAACATGGCATTAACCAAATCTGTTAGAGCGGTTCTTTCTTTCAACAACCCGTTTGGTTGGGGTGAATAGGAGGCGTCCTCTCATGGATTATTCCATGTTCGTCCATGAATAAATTGAACTCATTAGAAAAGTACTCGCCGCCACGATCAGACCTAACCCTTTTGATTTTCTTTTCAAGTTGGTTCTCAGCTTCTGCTTTATAGATTTTAAAGTAGTGAAGAGCTTCATCTTTAGTTTTCAAAAGATACACATAACAGAACCTAGTGGAGTCATCAATCAAAGTCATGAAATATCTATTACCACCTTTTGTCAACACACCATTCATCTCACACAGATCTGAATGTATGAGTTCTAATGGTGCCAAGTTTCTTACCTCCGCGGCCTTATGAGGCTTACGAGGCTGCTTTGGTTGAACACAAACTTGACACTTAGAACCTTTAGTAAGGATGAATTTCGGGATTAACTCTAAAAGGCAACTAAGCGTCATGCAACCAAAATTTATGTGACAAAGTCGTGAATGCCAAATAGTAGTCTCATTACCACCGAAAACATGGTTCACAACATTATTACACAAATCTGAAAGAGATAGGTGGAACAAGCCTCCGACACATAGCCTTTACCAACAAATTGTCCACACTTGGACATTACAAATTTATTGACTCAAATACCGGTCTAAAGTCATCTCTACACAAAAGAGATCCGCTCACGAGATTCTTATTGATAGATGGCACATGATGCACGTTCTTGAGCTTGCACAATCTTCCCAAGTAAACTTGGATCAACCGTACAACACCATGAACAAGTGGCATGTGACCCGTTCCCATTAGAACTACTGAATCCCGAGTGACTGGTAAGAAGAGAACAATGAAATATCACACACATGTATATTAGCACCAAGATCTATCCACCAATCGGTAGATTGACATACGGAAAGAATAGTAGGTAAATTACCATACCACGATGTTCCCGCCTCGAGAGTACCAACAACAACATTAGCAGCACTTAGAATTCGCCCTGCCGATTCTTCCCACCCTTACGTTGACTACAATCCTTGGCCCAATGATCGGGTTCGCCACACACAAAGCAAGGGCTATCTTTTGTGTTCTTCTTCTTCTTCTTTTGAAGCTAGTTGTTTGTGCGATCTTGTTCTTGCCTTTGAACTTTTGAGCTTGGCCATTCTTTTTCTCGTGCCATATTGGCACTAGAATGTCCTCATTACCTCTAATGTGTGTATCTTTTGCCTCGTCTTCTCTTCAACATCAAGAGACCCAATGAGATTTTCAAAGAAAACTCTTGTCTCTTGTGTTTCAGGGAAGTAGCAAAATTCCTCCAAGAAGGAGGAAGCTTGGCAATAATGCCTCCCGCGACAAACTTGTCCGGTAACACACATTTGAAGTGCTCTAGTTCTTTGGTCATAGATTGTATCTCATGAGCTCGCTCAACTACTGTAACGATCACAACCATTCTATAGTCATGGTATTGCTCCATGAGATACAATTCACTGCCTGCATCCGAAACCCCAAACTTGGCCTCAAGTGCATCCCACATCTCTTTCCCAGTTTTGATCACCATGTATGCATCAACTAACTTCTCACCAAGAACGCTTATCACGGCACCTTTAAAAAGGTTATCAGCAGCCTCGAACGCTTGCTCCTGTTCGGGAGTAAGTGTTCCTTCAGGCTTGCCACATGAAAAACGTTCATGGCAGTTAGCCAAAGTACCATCTTGGTGCGCCACCTCTTGTAATTCGCACCGTCGAATTCAGAGGGTTTTAGCGCAGCGGCAAAACCAGTTGACGAAAAATGCCTATAATAAGGTTTTTGGATTGATGAAAGTATGAGCATTTTTCGAATTACTTTAATCCAGAAATACAGTAGATAAATCATGAGAATTACTCTAGTCATTTTCACAAAGTAAATGAACAAGAACACTATAGCCATACTAAGATCCGTATGACATAAACTAGTATATCTATCTCGTTGTTCAAGTTAACATGTGATAAGAAAACTAACCAACAAATATGTGTAAGATAGACATACCCGGATGCGAGGAAGGAGTAGCAAGCAGAGGAGTTCCGCATCCGATGAGCAGCAGCAGGAGTCTTGTCGCTTGTCATGGCGTAGTAGTAGTAGTCGTGCTGATGTAGACGTAGCGAGAGAAATGAATGAAGAAGAAGAAGCGAGCGATCGCGAACGCTCCCAAAACCTTATTCGCCGCCGCCGTGCAAGCTTCGATGACGATGGTTCCGGAGGCTGCTTCTCCATGGCATCGACCATAACGCGCCGCCGGATGGAGATCGTCGAGACAAAGAATAAAACTAGAAACGGTCACCATTACTCACCGGTTAATGCCATTAATCGCGAGTCGATCGCTTTCGATTTTCGAATAGATAAAGAAAACGCAAGACGCACTCCGCGACGCACTACACGCGCGAGGCGAGGCAAGGCGTGGCGTGGCGTGGGCGAAGCGGCGGCGTGCGTGCGTATTGGCTCTCTCCAATTCCACAAGGGGTTACCACGTTCCACCTTTTAAAGTGGTGTAACTCTCATTCAATTACTAAATAGTTTTAGCACATGCACATAGGCCTTTGGGATTTTCTAGGAATTAATTAGGATTAAACATGAACTCAACCCGTATTAATTCCAACAATTTATTCTTACGTTCCAAACCTAGCCTAAATAGGCTCAAGCGTTTACATTGTCAACCGAATCAAGTTAACCTACGACTTCTTAAAAATAGCAACAATCTTAACTCTTGAGCTATCACTCCAATCCCTTATCCGTTTTATATTCACCCCCTGGAAGATCATTGTTCAGCTACATGTGGACCAAGACGCTACACCGCAGCTGAAGTTACAGGTGGTGGCTACCACACCCAAAATTGCAGATGGAGGAATTGCAATTTAGACGTGGCATGACAGTGATAGCCTAAATTAATCTGTCCTCACTCTTGTCATATCAATTATACGACGCTCTGCCCTGCTACCCAACAATGAGCCTCGAGCCCTGTTTCGCCGGCGACTTTCTGATGCCGTAGCGTTTTTTCCTCTGCCTGACTTACCCCGCCATGCATGTTTGTCTGCCTCTGCTCCATGCATCGCTATGCCACCATGACGGATTCAGTGTACTAGTCGAGTTTTACAGGATGCACGCAATGATGAGGCTCGGTACTATGTTCTGCTGCTGCACCCGTCAATCATGCGACACACAAGTCACCGAAAACGATGGTTCATATCGGCCATATTTGCATGCATGTGACGATGGATATAGGCCAAGGAGAGCACAATTATTCCTTCATAATATGGCACTGTACGCGCAAAATGCCAAGCACACTGCTCACACTAAAAACAAGCTGTAAATAGTGTGTCCAAGAGCACTAATTAGTGTGTACGAACTCCCGTGATTGACGCACATTCTAGTTGTACGAGTGCTCTAAGTTACTCCTCCGTTATTTTTATTTGACATGCTTGACTTTTTACGGTCTTCGAGATGTGATTTTGATCATAATTTTTTATTACTTTTACATTAAGATATACTAATAAAATTATAATATTATAAAAGTATTTTCAACGACAATTTAATGATATAATTTTTATATAGCCAATCTAGATAGTTTTAACTTATTGGCGGTCAAACTTTAGAAAGTTTGACCGTGAAAAGTTAATCGTACAAATAAAAAGAACGGAGAGAGTACTTGGTATAAAGCACAGTGCAAACGATTGACCGCAATAACGCATGTTTAACTTGTAGGTGACACATCGCGACAATTATAAAGACCAAACAATTTCTTTTTCGATTTGCTACTTTTAAGTCGTCTAAAATTTTATTAAGTTAATTATTGTGACTATTGGATTTATGTAAAGATTGATGTGTTATATGATTAGATATTGATCTAATAGATAAAAACGTGACTTACGCTTAAGAAAATTTCATCCCTTATGAATAGGCAGTCTCTTGTCGTGCCCACTTCACATGTCCCAAGTGCAAATGCTTGTATTATGTACATGTACCTCAATTTGGCTGGGCTTGGGAGTAGCTTGAGTTCATAAACGAGCTAAGCCGAGCCTCCGTTTACTAGGGGGCTGTTTGGTTCCGAACCTGGCGCCAAGCTGCCTAGCCGGGCCACTCCCTGGCAGCTGCCGGCTCGGTGCTTGGTGTCGTCCCTACGTCAGCTGCCAGCCAGCAGGCTGCCAGGGCCAGGCGGGCAAAACCAACGCCTGGGAGGCAACACTTTATCCACCGTTCGTTCTTTGATCCATCGGCTTGATTTTCATTCACCAATTTCAGGCACAAACTTTCAATAAAACAACTCATCTTCAGGTTTGCCTGGTCAGGCAAAAATCATCTACTTTTCAGGCTACTTCTAGGCACCACTTTTTTTCAGGAATAAAATCCAGGGCACCAACCAAACAAGCTCGCTTGTTTGGTATCACTAATTCACTAAGCTTGTATTGTACACCAATTTGCAAATGGAATTCCAGTTACAGTCAAGAGCAGAGGGCCGGGCCGGGCACTTTGATTTTGGCTAGCATCGTCAATCCCACCCCACCGATCGCCTTCCTCATGGGCTGAAGGTATAATAGTGGAGCATTAGGATATGTACAATGTGAGATGTTTCTATACGAGTGCTTAAAGAAAGATAATATTACCACGTCATCAAACACCTATATAAAATTTATTTCCTCCAATACAAACACCTCTTGTGTTTAGATGACTGTATTACCTAAACACCTCTCTAAACACTTATTGCGCATACTCTTAATTAGTGCTTGTTACAGAGTGACTAGTAACTTTTTCCAGGAACCCACGGACAGTCAGCCGTCCAGTCTCCAGACGCGACCACCGTACGTACGCGAACAAGCAAGGTGCCACGCCGTGCCGGGCCGGCGTGCGCTGCGTGCGCAGAGGCGGCCAGCCGGATTAGCGGCCGCTGCCCCCCGCGCGCGCGTAAAAATCTGCACCTCCTCCGCGCCTTGGCCGGCCGCGCGCGCGGTCCAAAAAAGCGATCGAGCCGCACGACGCGTTCGAACTAAAGGCTACTCCAAAACCAAACAAACCATTTTGTCCATTTCTCCCTGGTCCTAATCTCCTAGATTTTACTCCCATCGTTTCGCTGGGTTTACCCACTCGATCACCCCATTTCTTGACCAGATTACGCTCCAGTAAGTACAGTTGTTCCAGCATGAAAGTCCGAGCCACGGGCAACTGGAACGTGAAGGTAAGAATACATACGTGCGTACCAGGAAGCTTCTCCCTTTGCCTTAACTTTGGGACAGAAAGGTTGGTCTCCAGATCACGTGAACCAAAAGCAGGTTTAAAATAAAATTTCACTACCTTTTGGTTAGTACTACCAGTAGTCTAGAGGCTTTTATTTCGTCCAACACAAGCCCCGATTTACAGCATCATGGTAGTCATTAGTCGTCGCTTAAGGCATATACAATAGTATAAACAACTACTGTCTATAACAATTCTCTATGTCACCTGTAGATAACACTAAAGTCAATTCATATAATGAGTTGTCTTTTTACTTGTCTTTGTAGATCACACAATCTTTTAATGCTTTTATGGATCTAAGAAATATGGTTGATAGCCTCTTTAGTTCGATGATATAATCGACTACAAGATTGTAGACAACATAATTCTCTTTATTCTCTTTCAACCACATCGCCTTAAATCCTACGTGATGGGACTATAATGCTATGTAAAGCTAAAAGCTAGCTTCCTCACGTGGCTCTGTGATACTTCTTTTTTACTTCACTTTATTTATCCCGTCGATAGGTCGATCGAGTTTGTAAATACGAGGACCACACATGTGTCACTACAAGTAGCGCTTGTGAATTTGTATTCTTTTGCATTGATCAGTAGTAGACTAGTAGCACATATATATAGCTAGACCAGATAAAAGTAGAACTATCATGAAACTAATTGTTGCTTAGAGGATTCATGTACAAACTAAATCACTTGACATAATTATTGGATACTACACTAAACATCTAACCTAAGAAGCAATTTTCGAAAGCGACAAGGACGTGATCTGGGCGCTAGCTCCAGACGCTTTGATCACCAACCGATCTTCATAACGTTGCACTTCTCAACCATTGGATGGGTGTAACAGCATTGTTTTGATACGTGCAACAACTCAATCAATCGACACAACAAAACATAAGGACACATAACAAATTTACAGCCTCCCACAACATCTCAATCTTTCCCATCATAACAATAACGGTTGAAAATGGCACAACAAAGAAACACCCCATCAAAAACAAGATGCAACAAACACAAGAACTCTGCTGCAACAATCAACAGTAACAATTGCAACGAACAAAACCACTAATGCAACAACCACGAAATCATTTCAACAAACAAAACCTCCGATGCAACAATTAACAGTAACCATTGCAACAAAAAGTAACTTCGTGCAATAAATCAATAGATCTTTATAAACAAGTAAAAATCTCACTGCAACAAAAGATAAACTCCATTGCAACAAATAAATCATATTGCTACAATATCACTAATTGGCTAACCGCATGCTCCATGCGCTTGTGGTAGTGGTGGTAGCCCGCAACAACACTATCTTTGGAGGGGGCTCGACGACATGGCAAGTGACGCCTAAGATTTTCATCGAGGAGTGGCGGTGTTGAAGAAGAAATAGTGAAGGTAGGCTCGATTGACATCGATGGCTTGACGGTGGCGCAGCCTAGCCTGAGCTCATTAATAAAGCCCCTCCCGTAGTGGTGAAGCCCAAGGCCCACAAGGCCACCTTAAGGCATGCATGTTGTCTCAATCCTCCCAATCCTATCCTCTCATCCCTATCCTCATCCTCTTTCAATCTCTTGAAGTATCAAGCTTGTCACACTCGCCGTCGCGTCTCCCGGCTGCCCCAATCATCCCGACCTAGCCGCCACCGACGCCGCGCCGACCGCCGTGGCCAGCCGACATCTCGCCACCCATGTCGCCTTGATCGCATAGTGCCACTATCCCCTTCTAACCCTAGCTACCTCCAACGTCGAGGGTAGCGAGGGGTAGGGGCGATAGGTGAGCTGACAACCTGCGCCGCGCCACCGAGGTTATCCTCCTCCAACCGCCGCCGCTCCAAGCTCTGGTTTGTTTCCTGTGCTCATGGAAGAGAAGACTGATGCACCGGTGCTCATGTTTGTTTGGCTGTGCTAGTTTTCTGGTGTTGTGCTATGTATATTTCGGTAAACTGAATTACTGAATTAACCGAACCAAAATAATTCAGTTAATTAGGTTTGGCGTCTGATTTTTGTTTGGTTAATTCAGTGACTATTTTTAAAAAACAAATATATTTTTTACCGAATAAACCGAACGAACTAGCCTTATAAACCAAATGTCCACCCCTACTGGTACGGTGTGCGCGTGTCCGATCTTGTTTGACGGTGGATGCAGCGTCCGAGCGAGACGCTAGCATTGGACGTCTGTGTCGTAGTGTTTTTTTCCATATATATCGTCTCACGCTTCTAATAATATTGATACATCTGATTCTCTCTGCATTATTAGACTTTTCGTGTCTATCTACGTTTAAACTGTGAGTGTCAGTGGGTCTAGCTAGCTTCAACTCGGGTGCTTCTATTCTAAACCGAAGCAGTACTTACTAGGCCGGACATACTACTAGCTGCAAGTTTCGATCATGGGAGTCTGCATGAAGCTACAAACAGGGCCAAACTCCGTCAACAAACGGTGCACAGATTAGAGAAAGAAGTTTGTACTCTAAATGTGAATTATCATTATCGATCTCGCATCAACTCTTACTGTTGGCTGGCCATGGTCTATGGTAATGGTAGTTCTGCAGTTACCAATTGATTTATCTGTCTTTTTTTAGAAACACCTAGTACAATATATAGATACTTACACACACCTCACCACACGCACGCACTCACACACACAACGCCTAAGTCACCACCGATGCCTCGCTTGCGACGGGTATGTCGTCTCCCACTAAAAGAAAATCCCCCTAAATGAGACACACAGAACCAAACTTGGGGTTTGAACCCTGATGAGCTGGGGGTACAACCACCTCCACTCGCCACCGAAGCAAAGCTTGGTTCTCGATTTATCTGTCTTTGTTGGCTCTACTGGAGTACAATACTACACCATTTTATACATCTTGACCATCGTACAGGCTTTCTAACTTTATCCTCTTTTTATTACCACTACTTTTTCATGTTGACAGTCAACTAGCTTACAGATAACTGAAAGAGGTATCAATTCTCCGTTTAAGATTTTATTTGGTTCATATCTTTGGAGAACTTTGCAAAATCGTTATGCGTTATATCACGCAAGAAAACGAGTTGAGGAACTGGAATAAGCTAAAAATAGAGAACAAGGAATATATACCATGGTTTCTAGAACTATATTATTCTGAATGCCTATAAGCAACTCCACAACACGTACACAGTTTGTATTTTGTAGGGTCCACCAAACTTAAAATTATTCTTTGTCCACAAGTAACTGAAATACATGATATGATCAAAACTGCTCTTATAAAACTGTCCGGATGAAAGAAACTCTTGTGTTGTGAATGGAGTAGAAACTTCAGTCGACCCCTCATATCGAGCTATGAAAACTAAACAAACGTTGTAGTATATACGCAAAAAAAAAACCTTCTTGCACCTAATCCTTCATCTCAAACTAAAATTGGAGCAACACCTTCATTTTCAAACTGCAAAACTCTGGACAGCATTATGCTAGTTACCATATGGGTGTGTCATCAAACGGTGAATGAAACACCAAATCATGAGTTGTCCCCTCATCCGATCCGAATATGCATGAATGACATAACTTCCAAATTTGAAAAAACTTTTATTTTTCTTGCCTCAAAATCTCCTTGATCAAACGCAACCCAAATTAATTCAACAACAGCAGCAAAACCACTTGTAGCTCCACCTTAGACTCCACATGTGCGGATCTTGCCACAATTACCCAAGAAGACGATGATCATCAAGAAATCGCCAATAATTAATCCCGTATGGATGCCACCAATAATAGGCACAATAACCTATGTTGCAATGAACTTTACCTCCAACAAAAGAAATTAAAAAAGAGTTGATGAATACTCTCTTGATAAATGACTGGCGCGGAAGATCGTTGGCAAAGGTGGCGTGGAACGGCGCCGGGCCGAATCGACGCTTGAACAGTCGTCGGGTAGAGCACAGGTCGACGCTTAGTAGACTAGCACTACTACAAAAAGGCTAATATCGACGCCTCATCACGCACGGTTGACCAAAACCGTATGTATTATATGCAATCACAAACGGTTTTGGTTTAGAGACCGCTCACAAGTATCGTTGCACTAAAAACCGTATGAAGATGTACTATCACGCATTTCATATTGAAAACCGCTCGTGAAGTATCACGATGGTTCTTAACATGAACCGCTCACGATAATTGTAGACTTCACAGGCAGTTCTAAACACGAACCGATTGTGTAGACTTCACCGATGGTTTTTAACTATAATAGTCTGTGATAATATCACTTCAGCTCCCCAACCGATGAGTTTCTCGTCACTGATGCGTCTCTTCGCTCGCATCAATGCCGCTTCGGCTCCTTAATGCGTCTCTTCGTCTCACGTGCCGAACTTATTCTTTGTTTTATAAAAAGGATAATCCACCATCGAAGATGATCATCCGACATCGCGATCGATCTATACGACATATCCCATCTCTCACGATCACGGCATTGATCATACGTATGTATACGCAACAATCGTAGCGGCATGACGGCGAGGACCAAGGCGAGGAGGTCGGCGATTGCCGCCGCCGCTCTTCCTCACGATGTCTTCGTTGACATTGTCGCCACGCGGCGTGAGCTCTCCTCACCATGGTCGCCTCACACCTACGAGCCATGTACATACGTATTTATATCTACAAAAATACATACTATATTTATTCTAACGCCTTGAATTGCATGTGTATGTACATATATTGGAGTTGCAATGCCATGTACAAGGCGCCCAAAGAGGGTGCCGTGGGGAGGCGATGAAGTAGCCGGACAACGAGCACTATCTCACCATCGCCAACCACCGCTAATGCCGCAGAACCTGCAGGCTCGCTTCATCGCCGGTCTCCGCTTGTCTTCACGCACCAGACATACGCGCGGCCTCGTGTGCCTCGAAGCGCGGCCGATGCCGCCACAAGGCGCAGCCTATGTGTTCGCCTCCTCTCTACACGCCGCAAAGCGCGTGGACGTTGGAAAGCACTACATCAGCCAGTCGAGGACGAGCAGGCCGATGGCAAGTGCGAGACGGCCAAGAGGACCAACCAAGAGTGCAGGCGGTGCCGGAGGCTCACTGCAGACGCGGTCCAAGAGGCGGCATGGAAGAAGCTGGCCGAGCCGCTGGGTCGGATGTGGGTGCTGTCGGAAGACAGCCACCGGTACACGAGCACCGGTTGCGGCGTGATGGAAGGGTGGGACGACTACGTCGTCTTTTGTAGCGACGAATGTAGGATTATGCATGAGTATGCTAAGTTCTTTGCACAGATGTTAAACTACTTACCGTAAAATTAAATACAATCACATGATGGCATTAATTACAGACCGATGAAAAACAAATATATCCCTATCTTCAATTTTACTATTTATTACCCTAGAATTTACCCGCAACTTGTTTTAATTAGTTAAGTGCACAGAGAGTACACCAAAAATGCCACGCCCTATGCTAGTTAAAAAAATGGTTCTATATTGGAACCATATCACAAACGGTTCTATATTAGAACTGTCTGTAATGTGTATTATCACAGATGGTTCTACTTTAGAACCGTCTGTGATGTCCCCCTTTTTTATATTCAAATTCTAGGGTTTGCCCGCGCCCCCCACTTAAACGATTAGTTTCGTCGCGGCGAGTTATGGTTCGAGCTCCCACATCTTCCTTAGCCTGGCACAGCCTCCTCCTCGAGCTACTTAGCGCTCCTCCCCGTCCGGGCACTCTCGAGAGATGTCGCCGCTTGCTCTGGCGCGCCTCCTCCCCGAGCACGAGCCACTGCCTCCTCCTCCAGCCCAGCGCTCCTCCTTCCCCAAGCCCGCCGCCTCTTCCTTGAGCCCGAGCTGTCGCCTCCCTAAACCCGGTGCCCCTCCTTCCTCGAGCCCGGCGCTACCCGAGAGATGTCGCTGGCTTCCTCGACGGCGCCTCCTCCTCCCCGAGCCCGAGCCGTCGCCTCTTGCCTTCCCTTCATGAGTTGTTTGCATTTTTCAGAATTGATTTACTTTACTAATTGTGTTGTGCTAGTTGTATTTCAATCTGTCTTGACTAGCACTGGGAGAAATGGTATTATGTTAGGCTCTAATAATTGCTTGATGAGGATATATAATTATCATTGTCAGCTTGATGAGGATAATTTATGTTCTATACTTTTGCTAGTTTTGATAGCAGATTGGCTATTTTATTGAGATTAGTGATTCGTCTGTATTTGAGATTAGTGATTCTGCTCGGTTTTCATTTAATCGGTTATTAATTGGCTAATCGATAATAGAGTATTCCCGCACATTGTTAGTTGAATGACCTTGTGATGATTGAAAGTATAAAACTGTTATTTTAGAAGTTATTTCTTGACATTCTAGTGAAGCATTATTTGAGCTCAAAAGTCTCGATTTATTGTTATCACATTTAATTGATAAAGAATATTGGCAAGTATCAAGAAGTCCAAGAACCCGCACCCTCCTCCCCGTGCCCTCCTCCTCCTCCCCAAGCACGCGCCTCCTCCCGATCCCGCCTCCCTCTTCTCTATAAAATCTCCAAGTAGTGACTACTTTTATGCTTAAAACAAGCTTCATATATATATATATATATATATATATATATATATATATATATATATATATATATATATATATATATATATATAAAAGTTCGTAGCATTTGTTAGCTAACTCGAGGCCCGATTCTACTAGTTAGCTCGCTCCTTGGCATTCATCCTAACGTCTAGGTGAACCACGGCTACTCTATCGGACTTGACAAATTGGAGTGTGTGATTTGCTTCATGCTATGGAGGATTGGCATGAAGTAAATCGTACACTCCAGTGTGTCAGGTTCGATAGAGTAGCAATGGTTCACCTGCACGTTTAGGATGAACGGCCAAGGAATGAGCCACTACTTAGAGATTTTATAGAGAAGAGACTATCGCAAACGGTTCCATCTACCAACCGTCTGTGATGCATACTATCATAGACGAGTTGTTCTATAAACCGTCTATGGTAGGTATCTATTACAGATGGTTTATAGATAAACCATCTGTGATAGGCAACTATCACAGACGGTTTTGAGTTAATAACGGTTTGTGATAGTATGCATCATGCACGGTTTGAAAACCGCCCGTGATGACCTCATGTCATCACCGACCTATAGACTCGCATAACTCACTAAACCGCTGCGTGATGACGTTTTGAACCGCTCGCAAGACTTTTTCTCGTAGTAGTGTAGGTTGATGCCAAGTCGAAGTCAAGTTGTGGATTGTAGTCAAGGCGAGTCAAAATCACCGGGTTGAGTCTGCTATAATCTCATATTATTCCTTACGTGTACATAAGGGGTTTCTTCTGAATCTCCTTGGTACACTTTTCGTGTACGAAGCAATGAAGACCAATGCCTCTGGTACGATGGTCGGGTGCCCGAAGCAGAAGTAGCCAATTTTGTTGCTGACGAACCAAAGAGGCAATGACCTCCCGAAGCAAATGCATTTGGTCTGCTCGTCGGGTGCATCCGTACGCGGACGGGATTTTTTTCTCCGCTTCGGATTCAGCGACTGCAGATGTGGTTCTTGCTAACTCAAGTTGGGCCTATTTGGTTCCTGATTCTCGATACGGACTGGAACTCACGCCCGACGGGTTTGCGCGATTTCGCCGACTGGACCTAGCGCCGCCGAAATAAAATCGCGAACGGCGATGAATCAGCAAGGTCGTCACAGGGATATGGTGCGGATGCCGTGTAGACGATGGCACAACGCGCGATGGCGGCTTGATGCTGCTGCCCAGATGTCGCGCGATGGCCGTCCTGATATTGCCTTCGATGCCGCGCCTCGCTGTCGTGGGGATGCCGCGCGATGGCTGCTTCCGGGAGTCAAGATTGTTCCTTCTCCTTGGTTTTTTTGTAAGAGTTTTATATGTAAAATTCGTGTCCTCGTAACAGAAGCAGATATTGTTGCATCTCAAATAACAGAAGAAGAGATATACATGGGAGTAGTTTCTTCTAGAGAAAAGTAAATTCGTTAAACTTTGGTTTGATTTACCAAAGATGGTGCAAGATTGTTTTTACTACTGCTTTCCTACAGCATATTTAACCCCACAGCATAGCACAACGCATCACAAATCCCGCTATCTTACCATTACTTTAGTCTGGAAATCGTTTGATAACACTGTTGGAAGTAATCAATCGGCAATCGCCGAACATGATGCCTGTTAAGCACAAGCCTTGGTTTGGCCTACAGCTCAAAGGAGAACTAAGATTACATATCTGTACATGTCAGTGTGATGATCACATAAAAAAGACACTCGCGCATGCACTACAAATATGCCAATTTGGCAAGAAAGTCTTGACTACAGATATATGCTATTTTACACGTGAAGTTACGTACGATTAATTAAATTTGGCTGCATGTTGCATGCCGTTTATATCTCAAGCCTGTCTCCACGCGGGAAAAACCATATATACATATACATCACAGTCTACTAAACAATTCAACTGAGTGGTTCGTGTCAGGACGTGTACGTGCAACAGAAGAGTTAGGTATACGTGTAAATCTCGTGTTGTTTTTAGTGGCGTTATGCATCGATCATGGCATTTGGTGGCAGCAAGGATATCCTTTTATAGAGCATATATATAGTAGAAATTTACATGCCGATATAGCTCTTGCGTGGATATACAGTTTATTTATACAAAAGTAGCTGGTAGGTGCAAGTTAATTAACACTGTTCGTCAACGCTCTTGGAAAAGAATTGATCGATATATTATATATTTGGCCAACTAACCAGAGTATAAATAGTAATCTTGCTGTTTCATAAAAAAAAATATTGCAAGATGAATGAAAGTTGGTGGATGACTTATATTACCAGCTGACTACCAGAGTCCATGTATCCATATATATTAATGCCCTGTAAATAAGGGTTATAAACCTATGATGCCTCTCTCTCTCTCTCTCAAGTTCTAGTACATGCATGAATGGTGCGAATCACAGCCGATGGTGTAACTATGTACCTCAGGGTTCAAGCACCCTTTCACCCACGTGGAATAAAACCACTAGTACCCTTTACTTGATCGAAGTGACACGGAGTCTCTTGCACGATTACAATGGAATATGTCTGACCCGGCCGGCCACGTACTAGCTACTAGCTAGAGAGCGAGTGGCGCGGTCAATTTCGTCGGTTCAAGGATATGCGCGCGCACTCTTATAAGAAGGAAGTCGTCGCTGCAACGACGCCGACGATTGAAAGGCGGGCAAATTAGCTAAAGATCGGACACGCATTACCGTCACTTTGTGTAGTTAGTGCCCTCTATTCGAGGGAATATCTAAAAGCCAGTAAATACAGTGCATGTGATCCATCTTCGGAATCATCACCTCATGGTCATGGACTCATGGGCGCGCACTAACTTTTTGCTCTTGTATCTACGCAGTGAAAGTGAAAAGTACATATAGAATTCGATCGCCATGCCAGCCTGCCTGATCGATTCCTTGCTACCGTGTTGGTCGACACGCCTTTTCTCACCGAATCGGCCGATCAGGGCCTAGTGCATGGAATGTACTACTAGCTCGTTGGTGTCTTGTCCCCCTTTTTTCGCGTCTGGTCAATGATATTGCCATTTGTTCATATAAATTAGGCATGTTCGGTTGGTGGATCGATGATACGTGGTGGTGAATGGGTGAATTGAAAGGTAGGTGGTGATTTGCTGTGTCTACTTTAGACATGGAATCACTTGAATAACATATATATAGATATGGACCCTAGATAGCCAGCAATATACTCCCTTTATAGGCTAATTAAGCTTGATACTACAGCTTGAGGGAGAGTTAGATAGCTGCTACATGCATGTACTGTACTGACGATTCCTTTTCGTGAAATGGTGAAATTCAGTACTAGTCGACGTGTTTATATACGCATGCAAGGCTACTTCTTGTTTGTAACCATTTTTGTGAAAGGGTTAAATGGTTCCTAGGTACCTTTTGAGGTGACATAGTAATTTATTTACACTTTTGCTAACTCCCAGCGGTCTGAAATTTTTCTAAAACCCAGTCACCTACGATTGCACGTACTAATCCTAAAATTGCATTATCAAGTGATGTGCAATTTTAGCACAACTTTACTGTAACTTTTATTTCTATTTGTTTTTGTATTTACAGGATTCACCTAGATTTACTTTTGTCTAGTTTAGAATTTTTCAACATAAAAAAAACAAAAATCATTGAATGATGTTTCAATGTACCAAAGAAAGTGATTGGATTTTTAGAAAATTTTAGACGACCGTAGCTTAGTCGGCCCTATTTATATATAAATGCATGGCCACTTGTTATTGTTTGTGTTGTTTATATATCCCTCTTGCCTTTTGGATGCCGTGGTGAAACCAAGGAGGAAGCTGGTCATCGATCGAGTATATATAAGTAACTGATCCGTAAGCTAGCTTTAGAGCTGGACGTGAGTGAGGTGAAAGTACGTGACTTTTTGGCTGAACACGTGAACACGAGAGAAAATTAAACAACGGGGCCAGTGAGTCATCGTGTGCGTGCGTGCGTGCATGCAGAAAGATAGGCTGGGCAAGCAAGCATGGCATAATAACATCAGACACGCCACATGCGAGAACGCTTTCTGCCATCACGTACTGGTCCAGTATTAGGTTTTCTCGCAACTCATTATCACTTCCCGACACCATTGTCAAGTTGCCGGGTCCTGTACGATCCAATCCAAGATTTGTGTTCAGTCCAGTCTGGGGTGTGAGTTTTGTCGTTCAAAAATAGTCTTGGTCGGTCTAGGTTGAGATGGAAAAGGCTGGCAAAGTGTAATGCTCTAGTTCTCTGGGACGATCATGAGTGCTGATCAGTTATGCAGAACCGAATCATGAGTTACCGAATCACATCTTCCTTTTTCCAAAGTAGCAATGTGGCTCGCTTTGCGCGGCTAACTTTTATATTATGATTTGGAATTATTATTCTCCATTCAATGTTAATACTATACAATTGAAACACTTCAAGTGTCAATCTTACAAAATTCAGACTAGATGGTAAGTATAACGTTTTGTTATTGCTAATTAATTTGCAACGATTGCTTCAGCTGACTCGTTCTAACCTGAAAATTCTAAAGATATGGCACATACAGGTGCTAAAAACACTAATCATCCTACATGGAAAATATTGCTTTTGTAAAAAGAAAAATATTAGTAGCCAATCTTCTACAATTCATTATATTGAAAAATAATGCACATTCATGTGACTTGTATCAAGAAATATACACCTGGGAACCACCTCTTGGAAGTTGATCATCTGTGGTGTACGACTCCACTTTCCAAGGTTCAAATCATGGTAGCTACCTTTATGCACACACGAGTATAAGCTTTAGTAGGAACTTTGCAATGTCACATATTTATCTCTAGCCTTCGTATTTATAGGCGTGTGCTAAAGAGCGCACTCGCGCATGTGTGTGGTGTGTGCGCATGTGTGGTGAGTGCGTGCGTGTACGTCTACCTTGTAATCGCAAAAAAAAGAAAAAGAAATATACACCTGCAAATACTTTGTTGTACAAAACTCAAGCTTGCAGATGACATCTTAACCTTTCAGGTTTGCCAAGTGTTCAAAAAAATGTACAAAAGACCAACAAGTGGTATTGATTCAAATATGCACAAAATTACTTTTTTTTAACAGAAAACTATAGGGAACCCTACATTTGCACCAGATTGTTCGTTTCTTAGGGTGACAGTATTGAACAGCGAGACTGCGATCGAGTCTATTAGAGGACCAATTCAAATTTACTGCGTTTTCTTTCGTGTTGCATCTATCCGATCATGTTGTAATTAGAAAGTATTCACAATGCCCCTGATATACATCGTTATTAATCTATTGAGTTGAACATATGGAATAAAAGGAACTGAGCTAGGTGTGGGCGTATACCCCCCCAACACACGTCTTTGAGAATTCGGTAGAAGACTGCACTTCGAAGTTTTGTTTAGTTGATTTGGAGTCAACAAAAAGGAAATTAATGTAGGATTGCCAGTATTTTAATTGGTACGCATTAGGTTTATATATTCCCGTGTTGCGACTAATTCTATCTTTCACACAACGGCCAAGGCAAAGTAAACCTGATGCATCTACAGTTTTTTCAAGTGGGGTATATTAGCACTGGAATAACTAAATCAAACATTAATAAGAAATAAAAATTTTACCTTCCAATAACACAATATACTTCACTGCAAGTAAGGGTAGGCATCCGAGTTTGAGACAGGGTGGGTGGGGTGCTCGATGACGCCTCTTGCCAACCGAGCAGCGCCTCCTATTTGCTGTTTGTTTTCACCAGAGAATCCTTTGCTACTTAAAGTTACAGTCTTCCCTTCAATGGTGCATCAAGCCATAGTTGCAGCAACAGTTTAGGACCCATGCACACCTTAAAGAATTGTACACATCGCTGGCAACAGGCGAGTGGAGTGGCCACGACGTCGGTTATGCTGATGCATGATGCTTGGCGACGATGGGACTTCTTTGGTTGGATGCTTGATGTGGTCTCAATAGCAAGGTTCCTTGTTTACTTGCTTTCTCCTGCTCGAGCAGATGGTCCCAAATTAATTATGTCGCTGCCCCAAATTGCATACATGCTGCACTTCTTGCTGATGCTGCTCCTGCCGTGCAAGGCTATATCGCTCTGACTGTCGCGCGTGTGCATGCCACCGCTCTGAACTGTACCACGTCGAGGCCTTCTATGATGACGTGTCGATGCTCGTCGGATCCACCTTAGGCATACCTTGGGGTCGCTGCTCTGGCCGCCAGACTACCTCGTCGCCGGATCATGCAGCCCGTGGATGCACGAGACGCGGGAGTATGATCCCATGATGACTAGAGTTGATAGAGGTCATGAGGCTGTGCTTAATCTTCTTTTGATCTAATCCTATGAAGATGCTAAACTGGCACATGAGGCGTGCATGCACCGGCGGCTCCATTGACGATGTCGACGATTGCACTGCCCACTGGGTGTGCGATGTGCCGTAGTGGGGCAGGCGTCAACGTTAACGCAGAAGCACCAAAACGAAGCCTCCATGATGCTCGCCATTCAGGCAACCAACGTGATCTCTCTTATGTGCATGCTCAATCGTACGTTAAAGCTTTTTGTTTTTCTGAATTACTGAGGATTTATAATAAATGTATTTAAGAATTTACCCCTTGATATCTAACTGATGTTGGCCTAAACCGAAGACTCACGTGCGCAAGAAGCCAAACACGAATTAAAGTGTTGCCCTACAGTACAGCTTTTATTCTCTCTATTGCTTCTGTCTTGCTTCTTCACGTCACAATCTTTCTTCAGACCAACCAGCCCCTTATAAAGGCTGTGAAACTCGATATCAAACTCAGACTCGGCCAGCGAATCCAACTCGGATACGAACTCAAAAACAGAAACAGAAAAAAACTTCCTAAACAAATATTATCTAACAATTACTTCCTAATCTTTGTTGTACTTACTCGGTCTCGACTATGCCAATCTTTGCACGTAGTTCCTAGAACTTGACGCACCCAAGTGCTTTGGTCAAGATGTCCGCAAGCTGTTCTCTAGTGCTAATATACTCCACCTCAATTTTACCGTTCTCGACGTACGCACTCCCGAAGGAAATGATACCGAGTGTCGATGTACTTGCTTCGGTCATAAAAGACCGGATTCTTGCTAAGGGAGATAGCAGACTTATTGTCCACCTTGAGCACAACACTATCGGCTTCTTCGTTGTTCAGCTCGCCAAGCAAGCGGGAGAGCCAAATGCCTTGACACGCCGCCGTCGTCGTAGCAATGTACTCGGCCTCGCAAGAAGACAATGCTATGACCTTTTGTTTTTGGGATTGTCAGCTAACAAGACTGCTGCTGAAGAAAAACAATACCAGTGGTGCTCTTGCGGTTGTTGACATCACCGGCCATGTCGCTATCGCTATAGCCAACCAGCCGTGACTCCACCATCTTTCTTGCATAGCGACAGCCATAGTACCGAGTACCAAAGAATGTACCGAGGATGTGTTTGATCGCCGCCAAGTGCTCGGTGGTTGGTGTTTCAATGAAACGACTCACATACCCAACCGAGCACGCGATGTCGCCGTATGCACCAAGTACCAGACTCCGATGATGCTCCCGTATGCCGTGGTATCGTAGGAGGAGCTGAACTCACCTTGCTCGCCTTGAACTCGCCTCCATTGGAACATAGCATGGATTGCACCGCCATGCCGCTCTTCTCTAGAATCTTTGAGGCGTATGCCACTTGGTTTAGCGTGATATAGCCATCGACCGTGTATTTCTATGTTGAGGTAGAAACTGAGCAAGCCCAAATCGCTTATCTTGAACAAGCTCTTTATCTCCTCCTTGAAACTGGTAAGCTCCTGCGGATCCGCCCCTGTGATGATCAAGTCGTCGATGTACACTCCTACAAGAAGACACGACATACCGCTGCCACGCATGTACATAGCGTGTGTTGGAAATATGCCCTAGAGGCAATCATAGAGATTATTGTATTTCATTATGTTCATAACTTTTGATAATATGTTATCTTGTTCCTTGAATGAATCATCAGTTATATAGATCAATGAGTATGTGACTTGTTGGTGAAACTCTTTATCTTATATGATGTCGTTCTAAAAGTATCCCTAGTCGAATGTCACTGGTCGGAACACCAGTGACTCCACGACTAGTACATGTATTGATTGATTACCATGTTTCACCGGTCATGGATATAGAGATATCGAATCAATAATGTGGACACATGTTAGAGAACATAGTGTTGGATAAGACCCACCTTGAGACACTATTGAGATTGTTATGATTCTATGTGTCGTTAGTTGGTCTCAAGCAATGATGATGTATAATCCTTAGACCTGAGATCAGCATGATTTCCTACATGTGTAATAGCACTCTTAGGGGTTGCCAAACGCTACTCCGTAACTGGGTAGTTATAAAGGTAGCTTTCGGGTATACTATGAAACATGCGGAGGAATGTGACTGCCGGATATGGGATTTGCCCTCCTAACATAATGGGAGAGATATCTCGCCCTCGTTGTGGTCGAATAAAGTAAGTGCATGGCCATGCCACTAGTGGTCGAAGTGTCGACCACATGAAGTTATTCGACACTTGATCGAAAGTATTGAACAGTCCATGGATGACATATTATCTCACCGAGTTCAACCGGATGTCGTGAGGCAAAAGGAGAATACACAAGCGTGTCGCTTAGTTGCCAAAGGTCGAGATCTGGTCGGTCGTATGGAGATACGACCTAGTCGAAGACTACTCAACATTATCACCAATCGTCGTAAGAAGTTGCAAACAGGTCGTAGTTAGATACTAAGCGGTCGTAAGGAGTTACGCATCGTTGTAACTGATTATGAACCGTCGTGACTAAGTACGAGCTGGTCGTAAGTGATAAGGACCGGTCGTAGATCATATTGCATTAAGGTTCGTCCGATATATTCGTGTGTGTTCGGGAATCGTTATGTGTCGCTAGGTACCGTGACGACTCGTGATCGGAAAGAGTTTCAAGTCACAACCGATTACTCACGAACCTATAGGGTCACACACTTAAAGGGCTAGGATTTGACTTGGATGGTGATCCGAATTCTTATAGGCCACGAGTTCCTAATGGGCTTCCTGGTCGGGACCCATTATGGATGCCTATATATAGAGGGGCGGTGGCATGGGGGTGACGAGAGGATCAATCCTTTTGGAAGAAATCCCGAAACCCTAATAGTCACGCTCTCCTCAACCACGCCGCCGGCGCTAGCACTCCTGCGCGTGGTGTCCCTGCCCCGTACGTGTGGATACCTTGGAGGTGCTGTTGCGAAGCATTAGCACTAGGACGATCCGCGACTCACGACGACCTCAGGAGCTGGAGGAGAACTTGCGACGTTCGTCAGAGTAGGAGGAGAAGACGCGCAGCAAGTACGACTACGACTGCATCAACTCGCTACATCGACTCTACTTCCGCTACGAGTCGGCGCGTCTAGTGGTAATCTCGTGATCTATTACTTGCGGTGGTTCCTTGGTTGCGCGGTAAATTTTTATTTGTGCTATCGTAGCCTTGCCGCGATCCAACAGCGTGTTCCTACTCGCTTCGGTGAAACCCAAGTGACAGCAGACAACTGTCGAGCTTAGTGTTCTATGCTCTTGGCGCTTGTCGCAAACCGTACAATGCCTTATGAAGCTTCAGGACCTTCTCCTCGTGACGATCAACCACGAAACCAGGGGGTTGCGTGATGTAGACTTCCTCCTTGAGTTCGCCGTTAAGGAACGTTGATTTGACATCCATGTGATGCACTGGCCAGCCCTCATGTGCGGTGAGTGTGATCAAAAGATGCACAGACTCGAGGCGAGCGACCAGCGCGAAAACCTCATCGAAGTCAATGCCTTGCCGCTGCACGTACCCTTTCGCCACGAGCCATACTTTGTGCTTAACGTTGGCACCATGAGAGTCCTTCTTGACGTTCTACACCCACTTCAGGCCAATTGGACAGTGACTAGTAGGAAGATCGACAAGTTGCCACGTACCTTCACTTCGATGGAACTTGTCGTAGTGAGAAGACTAGATAGTAAAAAGAGGAGACCCCCGTGTTAGAAAGATAGGGGGGGCTTCTAAAAGGGGCTCGATTACTGAGTGTAAATGTATTGCTTAAAGAAAAGTCCTCCCCCTGTTACATGGTGGAGGGGGCTATTTATAGCCTCCCTGCATGGCATCTAAATTTACATTTGTATCCCTAGAAAAGTACTGTAACCATAGGGCCTGCAGGGACTTTTATGCGCCCTACGCTTAGCCTCTGGTGTACGGTGTGTCTTTATGGACGTGGCCCATTCGGGGAATGCACCTAGTCCACCGTTCATGTAGCCCCCGCACCCTCCGCAGAGGTGACCTCTTGAGGTCCTTTGCTGGCTTCTTCGAAGGGTCTTCGGGGTTCCTTCGGATGGTCTTTGGGACCACTCCGAAGGGTCTTCGGGACTACTCCGGAGGGTTTTTGGGATCCTTTGAGGGGTCTTCGGGATTACTCTGGAGGGTCTTCGGGACTATTTTGGAGGATCTTTCGGAGCCTTCGGAGGGTCTTCGGGATCCTTCGGGGGGGTCTTCAGGACCCCTCTGAGTAAGTTCTTGGGGAGACCTTCTGGGGCAACCATGCTTCTCTGGGTCGTGGGGCCGGTGGAACGTCCCTATGACAAGCCCCTCGCAGTCGAGGTCCTGCTTCGCCATGGCTGAAACTACGCCGTTCTCCTGGAAGGTCCAGGCACACTGTCCCTTCTATCATGGCGAAGCATATTGTTTGTGAAGGATCTTCCCGCTCGTGGGCGTTGTCTGCTTGACGACACCTGGGACGCCGTGCGCCTTAATGGTTCTAGTATGTGGTGCACCATGACGGCGCCCGGCGCCGTCGTGCGCCATAATTATACTGGGGCGTCGTGCGGCGTAATGGCGCTGTAGCTCGTACTGGCGCCTCCTCGTATTGCGCGCCCGATGACCGGGTGACGTGTGGCGCCTGTTGGACTGCCTTAGAGGGCTATAAGTAGTCGCCCCCCTCAGCCTGTTCTTTAGGTGTTTCTCAACACTCTTGACTTGTGCGCGTTTGGCAACGCCTGGTGCCCCAAATATGACGAGGCGAGGTAAGGAGGTTGCGGGGGAGGCGTCGTATACGAGTGACCTCGGGAGGTCTACTGTGACGGAGTTAGTACTCCAAACGCTTGTCGAGGAGGGCAAGCTTGAGAGTCTGGCGAAGGTTCATGTGCCTGGGACAGAGACTGTGCCGTCTCCTCGAGTAGACGAGGCGGTTGTCTTCGTGGCCTTTTTCGACGCCGGGTTGCGAATCCCGTGCGTGGACTTAGTGAAGGTTGTTCTCCAGCTTTACGGTGTGGAGTTGGCACAGCTGACGCCGAACTCGATCGTGAAGCTAGGAGTTTTCGAATGGATGCTTCGAGCGGTCGGAGCTGCCGGTGAGGGTCGCGTTTTCGCCTTTTTGCACGACGCCCGCTGCCAACCAAAGAAGAGCTGCTGGTGAGGGTCGCGTTAACTTTCAGCCGAAGTCACGGTGCCAGATGTATTTGCTTGCTTCGACAGCGCGAAACCACTGGGAGACGGCTTGGAGGATGGGTTGCAATCTCGAGGTGGGCTGATACAGCCTATCGCCAGCCCCGACAATGAACGCACCGCGAGGGAGGAAGCTCATCTGCGTCTCCTTCTGGATGCGACGAGGCGCTTCTCCACGCGCGATTTGGTGGAGGAGTTCTGCGCCTTCGGTATCTGGCCGCTGGCCAGGGACTATAGCGTTGAACGTGGCTCCTCGGGTTCCGGGCACCCCACTCTTACCGTGATGGGGCGCGAAGGTATGACTCTTGGCCCGGTGCTCCTTACTTGTGGCCTCGTGCTCCTTACTTGTGTGGATTTTGACAGGGCTTTTTTTGGGCAGCCGTGTCCATCACCGAGGCGAGCCGCGCGGCGGAGATGCTTCTTGGCCGCACAGGCGAGGAGCACTCGATCGCGCGCTTGGTTGTGTGGTAGGCGGCTGACCCGGGCGATCTCGCCTCGTTCGCTTCTCCGAGCGCCCGACCGGATGCTAAGAAGAAATGTGCCCGCCGCGGAGGTTGACGGGGTCGGGCTGATTTTTAGACCCTCTGCGCTGCGGGACCCGCATGATCGGGTGTGGCTTCGCGCGATGCAGGAGACATGGGCACCTATCGAAGAGGCCAGCGGCTGACCCATCCGACCCACACGCCGCTTCAAGTGCAGGGGAGAGTCCTGTCGTGTTGGCTGAGCGAACCACATCGCAAGTGCGACAAGCGGTCGACTCGTTTGACGTGGTGGGACTTGACACCGATGAGTCCTCCCAACAAAGACCTCGAATGTTTATGGGGCCAAGATGTCGCGTGGAGGTGCCGACGACCGCGGATGCCACGCGGTAAGTTCCTCCCCTCGCGGATCGCCTAGCTTGTCTTTTCTTTCTTGTGATGACATTGTTGAAGGTTTCGCCGCAGTGGATGATGTTGCATGGGAGGACGGAGCCAGAATGGTGGCTCTGGTCCAGCCGCTTCGAGGTGGGCGCTCGCCGAGCATGTCCCCACCGGGGTCGGGTGATGTGGGGGGGGTGGGGGTGGGGGGAAGCCCGATCTTCACGGAGGAGAAAATGCGAGGTGATGATAACTAGCACCACCTGAGGGAGACGATGTAGACCACCGATTCCAACCAATAGCACTCTTCAGTAACTAGTCATGAGCACCAAGATAGCAAGCAACCCGACGATTCTTGAGGCCAACCACCGCTATGCAATAACTCCGCAACAAGTATTCGCCTAACCACACTCTAAGTTCCCAATCCACACAACCACGCACGAAGATGGAAGCACAGAAAGGTTGCCGTCAAACGACCGCTTTTGCAATCTCACTAGGAAAATTACAAGAGCAAAGGAAGAGAGAATTCTCAAGTTTGGTAGCACTTGGCTAGCCTATTCAAATCATATTGCCAAAAGTTGTTCTTTGGAGAAAAGGTGAAGGGGTATTTATACTAAGAACAACCCTTCTAGCTAGGTGTGAACACACTCAAAAATGGGATCCATTTTCGTGTGACCTATGGGTTCCCTAGGCTTGGAGAGGAGTATTTCGTGTGGCCTCTGGCTGCGCTTATTGCCATGGACCGCTAGTCTTGAAACTTGCATATCTTTTGACTCAAGCCTCCAAATGATGCACCGCTTGTTGTGCTGAAAAAGGATTTAATTTCCTATCCATTCCTCGCTCCCCATGCATGCTGGACATGCCCATATTTATGTGGGATTAGGTGGGAAGTTGGTAGACAATTCGAAGTCTGCAGATGCAACGTTTGATGGTCCGAACAGCTTGCTAGTGTTCTAGATGTCCAGCTCAGCCTTCTTCATGTCCAACTGGTCATAGTGGATGTTTTCAAGCAATGTACTCCGATAGCTAAGTCTTGATCCTTGCAATGTGCTCCTTCTGCTTGAATTATCTCCGTAGGTGCAAACCTGAGTAAAATAAGCATACGAGACTTAGGCAGTATATAATTCTTATCCACAACAATATTAGATTCAGTTAGGAGCACATTCACCTCTTGTTGTATTTTCTTAGCACGGTTCCTAGTCATGGGACCCAAATAAGCCTCTTTTGTAGAAGCTTCAACTTGCAGCTGTGTAGAATCTTGTGGAGTAGATGATGAATGAGGTGAGCCAGGGATGTCCTCATCAGCCTTCCCCTCTTCGAAAGGAGTCGTCCTCGACTCTGACTCTTCTTGACCAAAACATGGTGAAAGATCGGCTACATTGAACATTGGACTCACAACATAATCTTCTGGAAGCTCGATCTTGTAAGCATTGTCATTTATCTTGGCCAAAACTTTGAATGGTCCATCTCCACGAGGCATTAGCTTGGACTTGCGCCTTTCGGGAAAGCGATCTTTGTGCAGATGTACCCAAACCAGATCACCTGTTTCAAAAGTCACTTTCTTGCGGTTCTTGTTGGCCTTCGCTGCATAGGACTTGCCCTTCTTTTCAATTTCTTCTCTTGTCTTCTCATGAATTTTCTTCACATATGCAGCACGTTCGGAAGCCTTCATATTTCTTCTTTGTTGCATTGGAAGTGGCAGCATGTCGATTGGTGCAAGTGGTTTGAATCTATAGACCTCCTCAAATGGACACATGCTGGTAGTAGAGTGAACCGCACTATTGTAAGCAAACTCAACGTGCGGTAAACACTCTTCCCGTTCCTTCAAATTCTTCTTGATCATTGTTCGCAGCAACGCTGAAAGTGTGTTGTTTACTACCTCCGTTTGGCCATCAGTTTGTGGGTGACATGTTGTTGAAAAAAATAACTTGGTTCCCAGCTTTGCCCACAGCGTCTTCCAAAAGTAGCTCATGAATTTCACATCACGATCTGAGACTATTGTCCTTGGCATTCCATGTAGATGCACAATCTCCGTGAAAAACAAACCAGCAATGTGTGAAGCATCATCGTTCTTATGGCATGGAATGAAATGTGCCATTTTTGAGAACCTATCAACAACTACAAACACTGAATCCCTTCCCCTTTTAGTCCTAGGTAGTCCTAAAACAAAATCCATGCTAATGTCTTCCCAAGGAGCATTTGGAACAGGTAGGGGAGTATATAAACCATGGGGGTTCAATTTTGACTTAGCTTTGTGACATGTGATGCATCGCTGCATAAATCTCTCAACGTCCTTCCTCATCTTTGGCCAATAGAAATGGTCGGCCAACATCTCAAAAGTCTTCTCACGGCCAAAGTGGCCGGCCCATCAAGCCTCCTGCATGTGATTCCTGCAACAACATGGGCCTAACCGAAGAATCTGGAATACACAGTTTGTTAGCCCTACAAAGAAAACCATCATGCACATGATACTTATCCCATCCTTTCCTATCATGGCATTTCTCATATGGTTCTGAAAAGTTATGACCAGCACCATACAAATCTTTTAAACTCTCAAGTCTTGGCACTTTTACTTCTAATTGATTCAATAAAGCATGTCTACTGGACAAAGCATCAAGAACCATATTTTCTTTGCCTTTCTTATATTTCACAACATATGGAAAAGTTTCAATGAATTCTACCCATTTAACATGCCTTCTATTCAATTTAGCTTGGCCTTTCGATGTTTCAAAGCTTCATGATCGAATGTATAACAAATTATTTAGGCCATAAGTAATGCCGCCATGTTTGAAGCACTTAACTAAAGCATAAAATTCTTTATCATAAATGAATAATTCAATTGTGCACCACTCAATTTTTCATTGAAATATGCTACGGGTTTAGTTTCTTGCATTAAGACACCACCAATGCCTATTCCACTAGCATCACATTATATCTCAAAAGTTTTGGTGAAATCTGTAAGACCAACAAAGGGGCTTCGATTAATCGTTTCTTGAGTTCAAGGAAAGCTTTTTTCTGTGGCACATCCCATTTAAAACAACTCCTTTCTTTGTCAATTCATTTAATGGGGCAGAATGGTATCAAATCCTTTACAAATCTTCTATAGAAACCAAAGAAGACCATGAAAACTTCTCACCGACTTACATTGATAGGAGTGGGCCATTTCTTGATTGCTTCTACCTTTGATTCATCAACTTCAATGCCTTGCCTTGAAACAACATAACCAAGAAAAACAACCTTGTTTGTGCAGAATGAGCACTTTTCAATGTTAGCATATAGTTTTTCCTTCCTAAGAACATTCAGCACTTGTTTGATATGATCAATATGCTCTGCTATGGATCTGCTATAGATTAAGATGTCATCAATATACACAACAACGAATTTGCCGATGTATGCTCTCAAAACATGGTTCATTAATCTCATGAAAGTACTAGGTGCGTTAGTTAACCCAAAAGGCATGACTAACCATGTATACAACCCAAATTTTGTTTTGAAAGCGTTTTCATTCATCACCTTCTTTCATTCTAATATGTCGATATCCACTTTTAAATCAATTTTAGAGAAAACAATGAGCTACTCAATTCATCTAGCATATCATCTAACCTAGGAATAGGATGACGATATCTAATAGTTATATTATTAATGGCTCTACAATCAACACACATTCGCCAAGTTCCATCTTTCTTAGGTACTAAAATCACTGCATCAGATAAGGACTTAAGCTTTCACGAACATAACCTTTATCTAAAAGCTCTTGTACCGCTTTGTATCTCCTTTGTTTCTTTAGGTTGGTGCGGTAGGGTGGCGGTTTGGAAGTGAAGCTCTGGAATGAGGTCAATTTGATGTTCAATGCCATGCAACTGAGGCGCACTCACCGAACCTCGCCCAGTAAAGACATCCTTGTAATCCCGCAAGACATGAGAAACAGCAATAGGAAGACAAGTTAAGTCATTAGTTAAAACCATATCATCCTTATACATGAGCACAAAGATCACTTGATCTGGTTTTGCCTCACATATCTCAATTTGATTTTGTGGCTAACATGACTAAATTCTCTCCTCTCTTTTCTTTTTATCTTGCATGTTTGGCTTGTGGCGCCATTCACCGATTTGTGGATGTCACTCAAATTCTTTTTTCTCTCTTTCTCACTTCCTATTTTTACTTGAAACCTTTGCATGTGCTCACCATGATTTGTTGCGTGTCATGGGTCTAAGCACCAAATCCTTCCCTTTCCACTTGATGGTGTATTGGTTGGTTTTGCCACAATGTTGAGCTGAAAGATCATATTACCATGGTCTTCCCAACAGCAAGTGACACACTTTCATGGGCACAACATCACACTCAACTGTGTCGGTGTAATCACCAATCTTGAACTGAACCTTCACCATGTGTGTAATCTTTATTTCACCACAATCACTCAACCATTGTACATGATATGGGTGGGGATGTTGCAGCAGCTTGAGCCCAAGTTTTTCACACATCTCTTTACTTGCAAGATTATGGCAGCTTCCTCCATCAACTATGACTTTGCATACCTTTTCTTGGTCTCTAGCTCTTGTTTGGAAAAGATTGTGCCACTGACTATTCTCAGCTTCCTTGATCTGCACGCTTAGTACCTTGGTGACAACAAGTGAAGCACCTTGTTCAAAGTCACAATAGGTTTGCTCTTCTCGCTCAAGCATTATCATCCGCATTTTCTTCTAGATCACTAGCTGATTCGCACTCTCCTTCTTCCGTGACTAGCATGGTACGGTTGTTGGGGCACTCCTTCATCATGTGACCACGCCCTTACACTTAAAGCACACAATATCACTACTCTTGCCTGTAGATCCGATGAAAGAAGTTGCAGATGCTGCAAGTTTACTCTTCTCTCTAGAAGTGAAAACTCATTTCCACTTGTGGTCGCACAAGCATTGGAATGGCTACCACCACTATAATTGGTTGTGATGCCTCGCCAACATTGAATTGGGGACAAACTTGCCTCCACTTGTCGTAGCTCGAGTACTAAAAGTGGTAGACCTGCTTTGCTTGGAGTCTTCTTACACTTGGCGCTCAAACCTTGGAAGATAAATGCACCAACTCTACAACATTACTGTAAGGTCGCAAATCAACAATTCGCTTTACATTAGGATTTAATCCATACAAAAATTGTGCCATGGATTGCTCCTCATCTTCATGTATGTTGGCTCGATCATTGCCTTCTCCATCTCCTTGTGATACTCCTCAACTGATCGCTTACCTTGCCTCAAATTCTGGAGCTTATCAAAGAGATCTCTTTATAATGCTTTGGGATGAATCTTGTTCTCATCTCTCTTTTCATTTCAGCCCAAGTAGCAATAATATATTCTCCTTCTTCTTCTCGTTGATTTTGAACTTGTTCCCACCAGATTAGAGCATAATCTTCAAACTCAAGAGAGGCCATTGCTAACTTCTTTTCTTCGGAGTAGTTGTGTATGCGAAAATCTTGTCAACCTTTAACTCCCACATGAGATAAGCTTCTGGATCAGATCCACCATCAAACTTTGGCATGGTAAATTTTAGCCTACCAAATCTCTCCTCCTCGTGCCGCTCATGACCATAGTTTTCTCGTCGACGAAACCCATTATTCCAGTGCATCCCATGTTCTTCTTCATCATATCCTTCATTAATATCAGCATGGTTGATATTTTCTCTTCCACGGCCTCTTCCCTGACCACGACCAGCAGCGGTGTGAGGACACCCGGTTATTGGAAATGTACTTAATTAAATTCATACTGTAGCACAATTCTTAATTAAGGAACAGTACTGTCCCTTTATTAAAGATCATGCTAAAGATATAAATTTAACAGGTGATAATTCCAATAAACAGGATTCCCGGATATATATATATATATCACAATGGTTCCCAGGATCAACGACCATTGCATATATATCCTTCAACAACATTGCATCAAATACATACAAGTCATACATTGACATAATTAAACATAAGTTTACAACTTGCAGTTTTAATACTACATTATGGAGTGACTTGGTCACTACAACAAGTTCAACAGCGGAAGCAAAACAAAAGTTCAAAATCCACCAATGGCCTCATCCACCCGCAGGCAATTGCGTGGAGGAAAGAAGTAGCTTTACTCGTTAGCGCCACCCCGATCGCGCTAACGGTACTTCATAAAGATAACCATCCTCACCGCAACAATAGGTGATAGCACCTTGAGTACTAAGGTACTCAAAGAAGTCTTACACAAACTAATAAAAGAAAGTGGTTATTAGAGCCTATACAAAGGAGTAGAATTTATATATGCATAAGGTTGCAACAGGAAGGTATAAAGGTTCAAATTTGCATAAAGCAATACATCTTAACCTACAATTGCTAAATTTTGATAAAGCGATTTAATAAATCATAGTTGGATTAGAACAGTAAGTAAATGACATAATGTAAACAGCACAGTGCATGAATCCCTCATGCAAAGCCAAAAACCGAAACCAGAGTTGTAAATCAAAACTTCTATACAGTGACATCAATTCAAGTTATCGTCCATGACTGTGGACACGCTTATTCGAACGCTTTATACCCGTAGGGGTGTACATCTTTACCCACAAGACTTAGCTAGCCCGTTGCCTTCGGATGCCTCCGAATGATGACATACTTCCTTTGGTATGCCGACCGGAAACTAAGATTTGGTATTTTTCAACAAGCTAACACTATTGAGTTGGACCCCATGTGTGAGCCGATCTCGCTTAAACAACGATCGATAGCATCCGCTAACCGGGCACACATGTTGCGCCGTAATGCCGATCCAAACAATTTAATGCGAATCGGCTCACTACCCATATTAGGATGCAATCGGCACCATTAAGGTACGTATATGCTACGAGCACATATACGCCTCACCCTTCTAAGAACATCCGACATCGACATACAAGCTCACATGGCATACAACGCAATCATAAGACCAAAGCATCTATGCCATACAAGGTCAATACACATATTCTTACTTTCCTGTTTCCAACCCAATAGTCTTAACATTTTACTTAACCAAACAATACCATACATCGCATGTGGAAGTACGTGGGGACTTGAATTGAATAGTCGAGTTCGGTCCTTAATTAACCTCGACTAGTCCACCACAATTCCCAATCTCGCACAAAAGCACCCTCACTAGCTTCCTCTTGTCCGCATCAAGTTAAATATAAAACTCATTTCTCAAATAAGTAAACTGACAAAGAGTTTCAAATAATGTAAGGTCTTTTAGATTCCTATGTTTGACAAGATATGCTTGTCAAACTCTAAAATCTCTAGACTGCATGTCTAAGCCAAATCTGAAAATATAGGTTATAGTATACAAGATCGAGCTAGGTTAAGTGTATGATTATAATTAAGGTAATCCACCATGTTGGGTTATAGCTAGCTACTACAGCATCACATTTTTGTATTTTAAAAATAGCATGCAGATATCATGGATTTGTAAAAGCTAGTGTACAAAATTTGGGATCAATATGGTGCAAAGAAGATGCTTGCCTTGATAGTAATAAACTTCTGTTGCAGGTTCAGGTTGCTCAGAAATAGAGTCAAAAGCTTCAGAAGAACCAGATTCTATAAGAAGCAATAAAGTCCAATAAATGCCAAAATCGACAATAGGTACAAAATGGAAGAAATATGCATGATCAATCTGGAAATGCATGAGTAACAGTATGCTTAGGTTATATCTACCCTAATAGTGATAATAAACCATATTACCACCCACTGATTTCAAAAGGCAGAAACTAGGGTTTAGTTCAAAGTTTCAGTTTTCAGATTTTGAAAAGAGCAGAAACAGGACAGATTGCAGTTTTCGGGAAAAAGGAAAATAGAACATGCAAAAGTTCTAAAATGAAGCTTACCCTGATATATATATTAGGGTAGTTAATAACGTAAACTAACCTTAACCTTACCCTAACCGGTTAGATTACAAAAACTAAAGGAAAACCTATATTGTCTGTTGTTTCGACAAAAGAAGACAGAGACAGATTTTAGCTATGAGGCAAAATAGATGATGACAAGAATTGAAAGATCAACTTGTTATGCTACTAGGGTTTAGCTGAGACCTAACTAGGATAACAAGTCGACAGGAGAAACCCTAGGTCTTGAAAATGACATAAAAGACTGAAAAGTTAGAATAATCACTTTTCAGTTAAAAGCAAGTTGAAGCTACTGATGTTCAAAAGAATGATTCACAGAGCTTCTAAGGTCATTAAGATACTCAAGATGTTAAAAACTAGGGTTTTAGCTTACCAGTATAAGAAAGACACCAAAGTTTCTGAAAACCCGATGTTGATCAACAGAGAAATAAACTCGTTTAACCTACAAAAGATGTCAAATCTTTATTACAAGGTGGAAACTGTGGTTTAGAATGGATAACAAAAGGGACAGAGCAAGAACTCCACCGGACAAAGAAGGAAAAGGATGAGCTTCAGTGGTCAACAATGGTAACAGCAAAAAGCTAGGGCTTATATATGGATGTTGAGCTACAGGGCACAGGAGAAGAGTCTAGATTTGATGAGGTGTCCATTTAGGGCTAAATAGCCAAAAATTTGTGGCATAATCTTTGGATAATCCTCTCCTCTGCTCTAAAAAATGGCTGCGCGCAGAGATAAGGAAGAAGGGAGGCAACATATGACATATGGGTCCCTTTGTCATCCTCAGTCGCGCGCGCCTCTTAAAGCTCAAAAGAATCTCAACCGTCCGATTAGAATTGGGCGATTGTGATAAATAGAGAGGTTAAAAGACTTTAATATGTATCTTTAAATACGAGTCGCATGATCTGAAATGAACAGCGGAGATTAAAAAGAGCTCTACGGGCTTTCGGGGTTTTAAGTTCAAACAGGGGCGTTGGATTGAAATCCAACGGCCCAGCTCAAAAGATACACGTCATCCCTTAGATGCGCTGACGCAGCACCGTCCGATGGAACTTCTACGGTCGGGATTAACGCGGGATCCGGATGGTCCGATTGCATACACTCACCTGGACCCTACGATTAAAATCCAATGGCCCACTAAATTTGGGCCTTACCTGCGCTCGGTCAAAAAGGAGCGCCGTAGGATTTAAATCCAAAGGGCTAGATAGCTGCGCGCCTTTTATTTCAAAATGAAACGAGCGACGCGGTTAGATCAAGAATGGACGGCGGAGATCGAGAGGGACTCCGGAGTTGTCCGAATGCATGCATCGCTCTGGACCATACGATGAAAATCTAACGGTCCAGAGAAGCGCAGACCTTAATAGCACGCGGTAAAAAGGGACGCCGTGAGATTTGAATCTGACGGCCCAAAGAAAAGCGCGCTTTAAGTTTAAAAAGAAAAGGGCGCGTTGGATCGTGAATGAACGGTGGAGATCGTAGGGGATCCGGAGTTGTCCGATTGCATACACTAACCTCGATCGTTAGATTAAGATCCAACGGCGAGATTAGGGCGCACACGTGGACAGCTCGTGGGACGCTTGCGACTCGCCTGCTCGATTGAAAACCGACACTCACAATGCGCGAGGATGTTGGACTCGCGCCGAGCGCGATGAGCCGACCAAAGTTGATTGGGTTGGACCTGCACACATGGCTCGAGTCGCACATAAGACTAGTGTTTGGGTTTAGACCAGTTGGTTGACCGTGACTTATTCAAATATTCAAAGGTTTGACTGGGCTTTTAAAAATAGCAAATAAATTTGTAAAATCATGAAACCTTTACTGGAGACTACTGGGATGATATATCTCCCAGATAAATTTTAAAATCACATTATCACTTTGTAAATTACATAAATAATTATCCTAACCCGAAAATGTTTATTTAAAGGTAAATATTTTTCTTTAAGCCAAAATAATTTCTAAGAATTCAACAAAAATTATTTTTAGTCAAGATAATCTATTTAGGCTTTAAGGAAAATACTTCCCAGTCATAATACAAGGTTTATCTTGTATTTCCTTTGAGATTTCAAATGAGCTTTTGGATTTTGGCTAAAAAGGAAAGTTTTAGTTGGTAACAACAATTCCAAACTGTTAATTATGAACAGTAATGTCATGAACAGTGTCCCATTACTGTTTATAAAATTGGGGCTATTACAAGCGGGCCAACATCATTCGACGACCAACAACAAGACCTCCATTCCCACGACCAGAGCGGAGGTCGAGCAAGATAGGCAACAAACTGGTTTTGTGAGGACCCCGATTTATTCTGGCTTGCAATGCTTAACCATCCTTTGGTCCTAGCATCACAAATCAAATAAGTCAAGCCTCGAGATATGTATACTCCCAAATGCAAGATATGCACTCCTTACAAAATCATGCATCAATTCCATACAACAAAGTCTAACAAAAGACATACGAAAGAGATTTATTACAACAAGGGCCAACCGCCAAAAGACAACTAAATAACAATTGAACAATGGAAGCAAAAGTGCCATAAGATGGCGATAAACAAAAGAGCCAATTAGTGTGCCTTTACCACAAGGCAACCAACCGGCCGCTAAGCTAGTCGTCAAACCCAAGCACATCTCACAAAAGGAAGCCCTTGGGGCTCACCTTCTTCCTTTGCAACAAAAACATTAAGCAAAGCAAATCGAGTACAAAAATAGTTTTGTACTGCAAGACCGACGTGTAAGGGTAATGAACTATAATTAACTACATGCAAGCTTTATTTAAGTGGAGGGGCTCGACTTACTTTTAGCGTAAAGCAAGTTTTCATTTGCAATAATGTAATAGATTCAAAGCAATTTGACAAACTATTTGTAATTGTTGAAATAACAAATATACAATAATAATAACAATCAATAAGGACAACTCGAAGTGACTAACCCATTAGTCACCACAACAATAGTATGAATATCCATTCATACCAACCCATCAAGTTTTAATTAAATGTTGTAGTCTAGTTCTCACGGGCGTATCCGAGCGTGTCCATAACCTAGACGAGGCTATTCGAATAGTTTTAACCCCGCAGGGTGTACCAATGTACCCACACTTCGGACCGCCCTTTTGCCAAGCTATTAAGCACACTTCCTTTGGTATGCCTGCACACGCTAAGTCCTACGAGACGCTTCCAATGGAATGCGTTAATTAAGAGTCGCACGTATGGGGTTAACCCTCAGTGACCAGCCACGAAATGGGCCACTAGGACCACACGTTGTGGTGGAGTCAAGCAAAGCCGGAGTCATTAGCCATTTAGGTAAAACTAGCCTGACATTTGCAAGACCCGGCCGAGGTGGAGGACCCGAAAGGAACTACCCTGGCCACGCCTTTGTGATCCTTTACTCTATAAACTACAGCCCGACTCATTAATTAATGCCTCCCAAAGTACTAATTCAAGAGAGGTCCCATACCTCTAGTGTGGTTAGAACGCAAAATGCTCAAGACGGTGGCGCAAGTAACTCGGTCCTTAATGACCCGGGCACCATTCCAGTCACACCTAAGCACACCAAGATACCATTGTGCCCAAGTCTAAATCATTTTGTTTTTAGGTTTTAGTTTTCACAAGTAAACATGGCACAAGGCTGAAATCATAAGTGATAATATGTTTTATGTGATCAAGGCTATCGACTAGGTCGATAACCGCCCAATTCTACCGGTAACTAAGCATTGTAAGCATCATATCGTAAAGACAAATAAGAGGCCCTAAATCATTCACCGGGCTCTAATTTACCGGTGAGGATAATATTCCCAAGGTAGTGGCAGGGGTGAACAATGTAAGGGAAACAATGCAATAGGATTAGCTACCTCTATTCGGCAAAATTAATCATTGACACAAAAGCATGCATACATACAAGTAAAACAAAGTATTAGATTTTAAAAGTAATGGGATGGAGTGGGTATGATCAAACTGCTTGCCTTGCTGTAGATCACTTTCTTGCTGCAGAAAATTTACTCACGTAATCAGTAATTCCTTTGGAACCTAACGCGAAAAGGCGATAACCAAATAAGAACAAGAACTCCAAATAAAACTCAACAGCAAAAGATATCCAAATACAATGAAATTTATACAGCAGCAAGAGGATGTTTTTAGACAAATTTTAGAAACAAGAATTTCTTCATTTAGACTTAGTATGCAAAAGTTATGGCTAAAACAATTTTGCTCAGCATGATAAATCAACTAAAATCCTATCTGTTACTGTTCATGGAGAAAATTTCTAGAATGATCTAAGTCCTGGAATTTTTATGGTGAGTAGGAAATAGTATCCTAACAACAGCAAAATTGAGTTTACACAATTTGGAGTTAAAATGAAATAGTTATGATTTTTCTAAGTTGTAAAATTAGCACATTTCATCTTTCGGGAGCACTAATATGAACAAAACATATGCTAAGTTAAAGTACATTACCAGAGGGATTTTACAGTTTTGAGTTTTCTCAATTTGGAGTTATACACAAAAAGTTATACATTTTACAAATTTTGAAGTGATTTTTCTAACCCTCAATTCATTTAAACTTCCACTACAACATATTCCCATCTCTAGTGTAGAACAGAGCCTCAAATCACCCTCAAATTAAAGCCTACTCTATTACAGAGCTAATGCAGTTTGAGTCATTCATAAAGGAGTTAAAATGACAAGGTTATGCATGTTTGAAAATTGAAGACTTAAATACTTTTGAAAGCACACTCTTGGGGAGGTCCAAACGAACCAGAGAAGACAGGGAGGTCGTGGACCGTTGATCCGAGATCGCACGGCTATAGAGCACGGAGCACAAAGACGATCAGACGGAGGAGGTCCACGCGCACCGGGAGGTCCAAGCCGCTTAACGGTGGGGGAGGTCGTGGCCGTTGAGATGAGATCCAACGGCCACGCCCGGATGGGCGACAAAGACACGCGAGAGGAGCTCGCGCGCCTAGAGGTCGTGGACCGTCACATCAAGATCCGCGATCCCGAGCACTAAGGGAGGTCCTAGAACTCCAATCCAACTGAGGAGGTCTCGACGGCCGATTTCTGGGAGGTCCCGACGGTCTAGATTTCCAGGAGAGGTCCTACGGCTTAAGACCACCGAGGAGGTCCCGACGGCTAAGATCTCCCAAGGAGGTCTTAACGGTCACGATCAAGCGAAGGAGGTCCGAACGGGAAGATCTAAGGAAGGGGAGGTCTGAACGGCCAAGATCTACCGGGAGGTCTTGAACGATCCGATTTAAACGAGGGAGGTCCGATGCGCAGGTTTTAGCGGAGGAGGTCCGGACGGCTCGGGATGGATCTAGGGAGGTCCTGAACGGTCCAGATCGAATGGGGAAGGTCCGGACGGTGAGATCTAAAGGAGGAGAGGTCTTGGCGGCCGAGATCTCAAAGAGGAGATCTGAAGGGAGGTCCTAGTGAGGGAGGTCTGGACGCTCAGGATCTACCAGAGGAGGTCCTGGGCGGCCAAGATCTAGATGGGGGAGGTCCTGGCAGCAGAGATCTTCACAGAGGAAGATCTCAACGGTCGAGATGAACTGGAAGGAGGTCCCAGCGGTTAGGATTTCACAGGGAGGTCCTACGCGACGAGGTCTAATGGAGGGAGGTCCTTAACGGATGAGATCTGCCCTAGGAGGTCCTGGGGGTTGTCAAAATAGGAGGTCTAAGGGGGATTTTGGCGTACGACAAAAGGAGGTCGTAATCCACAGACGAGTGACACAAGAACTAATTCCGACAGTAATTAAATGTCAATTAACCTGCTACAGTGCCGGTCCAAATACGGCACAACAAAACACCCGAGCTCAAAGATAAGTTCTTCGCCGGTGATGTGGGCCACGCCGGTGTGAACCAAGGGTAGGGCTGGGTCTAAAATAGCAAGGCAAACCTAGAGGTGCCCAAGGCCGATGCTAAAAAGCCATCCACCGGCGGCTAGCCGGAGATGCCGACAGAGGCACAAAAACGGCAAAACGCCAAAACTAAAGTAGACCCGCATGGTCTAACAGAGCAGAAGTTCGAGCACTAAGGGACTAAACAGGGGTTACCTGAGGACGATGAAGCCAAAGAGATGGTAGGAGGAGCTCCGGCGACCAAAAGGCTTGCCGGGGACGAGGAAGAAGGTAAATCCGGTTTTAATGAACAAGTCCCCGAATTGACCTTCTCTGTGGAATCAAACAAAAAGGAGTTAGGGAAATACTCAAGGTGACCGAATTAAACAGGTGGGCAAAACAAAATCTCAAGTGAACCACGGGAGCTCTGATGGCCTCGAGGAGCTCCAAAGGTCCGATAATGGCGACGAGGAGGTCCACTGGTGTTCTGAACGCAAAACACAAGGGATCTCAAAGTTTGAAAAGGAATGATGGAAAGGAAGTCATGGAAGGAGCTCGGGGTCCTTAAGGTCGAGAGAGCAAAGGAGCGGAGCAAGGTGGAGCTCCATGGTGCACTTAAGTCAAAAGTCCCTGCCATGAAAGTACATGAAATGACAGGGCAGGTGGGAAGGAGACTTTGGGGAAAAGGTGCTGACACGCAATAAAGGCTGGCAGAGCTAGCCGTTGTCAAGGATAAAGAAGTGACAAAGCACTGCTCCTCCCTGCCATAGCCCATTCGCGCAAGGAAGGTGATGATGACCAGCTCAGAGGGTCCCACTTGTCAGTGAAATAACACTAGGAGGTCTGGTCAGAGAGCGAAACGGTTAGGTTGAGTCCAAAGATGGGGTGAAGAGGTCTTGACAGTTGGACATGGAATGAAAGGTCGTGGATTTGAAAAGGTGCTCTGGGGTCTTAATGCCCCAAAGAGATCGAGGCACGATCATCGGATGGACGCCCACGATCACTCAGTGCACAGGAGGTGGTCTCGAGGGTTGTTTTGCGAAAGACCACGGGTGGTCTTTGCAAAAAAAGCCAAGGTGGTTTGAGGAGGTCCTTGCGAGGTACAAGGAAGGTTCTTAAGGTGGTTTTTGCAAGAACACCGAGGTGGTCCAGGTGAGTGGGAGGTCCGAGAGCTCCCGCAGATCGCGCTGCGGCAAGGATCCAGCAGTGAGGTTGATGGCGTGCACTGGAGTGCTCGGGGTGACTCGACTTGGTTGGGCTCCACCCGAGAAAGGTGTTGGGCCTGATTATGAACCGAGTTCAACAGAGTTTGACCAGATTAGGCTTTCAAGTGAACACTTGGAAGAACGTTTGAGGTAGCAACTAACTCCAAAATTGACAAAATTTTTACAAGAGCTTGACAAGAAGGTTTTGAAGGGCAAGGTTTTGTTAAAAGGACTTGTGACTCGGTGTTTCCTATTTCCTTTACAAGAATTGTTCGTGAACATACATGTGAGGACCCGGTTTATTCGGCTTGTCTTTGTTTAACCATCCACTTGGTCCTAATAAAGACAAATCAAATAAACTAAGCCTCGAGATATGTATACTTCCTAAAATGCAGATACACACCCCGCTACAAAATCATGCATCAATTCCATTCATACACATAGAGCCAAGCAAAAGCAACAACCGAAAGACATAGATAATATAAAGAGAGTTATTACAAAAGAGAGGCCGACGGCCAAAATTCATAAAGATAAGTAAATACACGGAAGCAAAATGGCCATAAGATGGCGATAAACAAAAGCCAATCGGTGTGCCTTTACCCACAAGGCAACCAACCGGACCGCCAAGCTAATCGTCCCAAACAACGCAAGAACACACTCGTAAAAGTGAGGCCCTTGGGGCTCACCTTCTTCCTCCGCAACAATTAATATTAAGCAAAGCGGATGAGTACAAAACTTGTTTTTGTACTGCAAGACTGACGTGTGAGATAACAGAACTATAATTAACTACATGCAAGCTTTATTTAAGTGGATGAGGCTTTGGACTTATTTTCAGATAAAGCAAGTTTTCATTTACAATAAGGTAATAGATTCAAAGCAAGTTTGCAATTAACTTTTATTGTTCAAATAAAGAGAGACAATAATAACATAGATAGAGAACAACACCAACCTAGAAGTGACTAACCCATAGTCACCACAACAATAGCATGAAGTACCCTTCATACCACCCATGTCAAGTTTAAGTTTTAAAAGGTTGTAGTCTAGTTCTTGTGGAAATAACCAAGCGTGTCCATAACCTAGGACGAGGCTATTCGAATAGTTTAAACTCGCAGGGGTACCAATGTACCCACACGATAGACCGCCTTTCCACCAGCCACTGTTAGCACACTTCCTTTGGTATGCGTGCATGGCTAAGTCTAACAAGACGCTTTCCAATGGACGATGCTAATTAAGAGCCGCAACCCACGGAGAAAGACACATTAAATGCCTAACCGGTCCGCTAATGCTCCTCCAACACCACAAACACACACACACAGAACACACCCACCGACCAGCTCATAATTAACACCTCCCAAAGTACTTAGTCAAGAGAGGTTCCATATCCCCTCGTGTGGTTAGCACGCACAATTGCTTGGATCAATGGCACAAGTAACTCGGTCCTTAGGGACTTAGGCACCATTCCACACACCCAACCGATCACATCAACATACCATTGTGCCCAAGTCAAGATATAGTTTTGTTTTCAGTTTTTGATTTGTAAATCAATAAAACACAAGGGTTGGACATAATGGAGTAGTATAAGTATTTGTGTGATCAAGATCACCGACTAAGTCGATGATCGCCCAATACTACCGATGCTAGGCATGGCTAAGCAATATTTATTCGAATCTACTAAGTGACAAGAGCTCATCCAACGAACTCTAATCACAAAGAAATAACCTAGGCTCGTAGTAGAGGATAATTATTTACCTACAGATTATGCAACTAGAGGTCTAACTAATCAATTTAACAACAAAATAGCAATGCATACATAGAAGTTAAACAAAATATTAGACTTTAAAAGTAATGGGATTAATGGGAAATGATCAAACTGCTTGCCTGCTTGCTGTTGCTCAATTTGTTGCGGAGGGTCGTTCTCGGGATTACCGCAAATATCGAATCCTAAGCGAAAGAGCGAAAACAACCAATAAGACGAGCAACACTTAAACAAAAGAGCCAGCAAAAATTATCCAAATGCGACGAAAATTATACACAAGGTAGAATACGAATATACCTAGACATAGGAACTGGAAAAACTTAATTTGGATTTGTGGTGTAAAAGATATTCTCTAAAAACCTAATTTCGGCCATAATTAGCACTGTAGCAAAAATATTTTCTAGAAAGATTTTGAAGCTGAAATTTTTATGGTAGCTACCCACTGGTATAGTGGTAACCCATATAAAATTTCAGGTCATTTGGAGTTAAAATGATTTAGTTATGATTTTTCTAAGTTATGAATCTAAGACATGATTAATTTCAAGATAAAGACTACTCATAAAACCTATACTAAGCTAAAGTACTTTAACAGATGCATTTATAGAACTTTAGTTTGTTGAATTTGGAGCTACAGAGAAAAAGATATGCAATTTTGAAGTTTAAAACAATTAATATGTGCAAATAAAAGCTCTTTGAACTAAACTGAAAACCAATAAAGACTGGGAGGTCGTGGGCCGTTGATCAAAGATCGCACGCCGCGATCTCAGAGGCCAAAACCATGACGAGCACACGGGCGCAAAGACCTCATCGCGCCAAGAGGAGGTCTTAGCCGTTAGATCTAGACTTGATGGTCCGAATCTAACGAGGAGGTCCTAGACGGCAAGATCTAGCGAGGAGGTCTAAGCCGTAGATCTTGAATCCAATGGCTACGACCGGTGCACACACAAGACGCAAAGGAGGTCCTCGCGCTATCAGAGGTCGTGGACCGCCGATCAAGATCCGCGGTCCGAGCACTAGGGAGGTCTAAAGGTCAACGATTGATCGACGAGATCTTAACGGCTCAGATCTCCCATAGGAGGTCCCGGACGGTTGAGATCTACCGAGGAGGGTCAGCCCGTTAGATCTAAATCTAACGGTCCCGTAGTCGGGCAGGGAGGTCCTAGACGGTCACGATCTCCGTGGGAGGTCCCGAACGGCTAAGATGAAGCGAGGAGGTCGGGACGGCTAGGATTTCACCGAGGAGGTCATGGATGGCCATGATCTTCGCGGGAGGTCCTACGCGACAGTGTTCAACAGAGAGGTCCGGACGGTTCAGATCTTCGTGGGAGGTCATGAACGGTCCAGATCCGAGCGGAGGGAGGTCCTACGACTTCTTCACAAAGGGCCGAGGTGGTCTTTTGCAAAGAGGACCCTAACGTAGTTTTGAAGGTTCTCTTTACAAATGACCGGTGGTCTTTTGCACAAGAGGACCTTGGTGGGGTGGCTCAGTGGGTGGTTTTTCAAAACGACTAAGGAAGGACTTTTGCAAAGAGGACCCCAAGGAGGTCCGAGAGGCGGTTTTGACAAAACGACGGGGTGACCTTTTCGCACGAGGACCTCAAGGAGGTCTTTTGCAAAAAGGACCCCAAGGAGGAGGGTGATCCTAGCGGTGGGATTTAACCTCACGGAGGTCTTTAACGCCAGGATTTGGCGGGGAGGTCCCGGAGTGGTTTTAATGGCGCAGACCTCCTGACAACGACAAAAAGGCGGTTAAGACAAATTAAATGCTCCAGATGATTGACAATAAATGAAACTAAAAGGACACTTAATGATTTCCAAACTTTAATTCTAAACCCATGGCCCACACGCGGTGACTCCACTAAGACAAATTAGGACACAATTAATGCACCAATGATGAGCAATGATTTGAGCATTAAAGTGGTCCTAAGAATATGACGAAAACGGAGGTTTTGAACCGACAAACCCGAAGGCACATTGGCAAGCTTGCCGCGGCGATGTGGACCTCGTCGCGAAACCAAGGCACGAATGAGCTCCAAATAGGACGGAGGACCTAAGGGTGCCAAAAACTACACCAACAAGACCACCAACTGGCGGCTAACCGAGATAACCGCCGGGACCATTACTACCAAATCGAAACCGAAGAGGTCTAAAAGAATAGGGATTTCGATCTTCAAATATCGACCGTGGAATGGAGGGGAGCTAGAGGTGGCCGCAAGAGCTCCGGTGAAGGTGGAGGTCGCCGAGGTGAAGAAGACGACGCTCGGCCACGAACCACACGCTCCTACTTTATCAACCTCTGTGAAGGTCAAACAAAGCAAGTCGAGAGGCTCGAGGTGACCAAGAGAACAAAAGGATTAGCCAAAATTGCAATAATGAACCACTGGAGCTCAAGGGTCACGGAGAGCTCCAAGGTCGAGCAATGGTGACAGAGGCTTTCGGGTGACTTGAGCTCAAGAGCAGAGGAAGAAACTAGGGGTGCAAGAATGGATCCAAAGAAACTTAAGGAGAAGCCCGGATCCATATATAGCCGGCGCCAAAAATGAAAACAAGGTCACACCCACTCGGTGCACGAGCTAGGCATCAACGACATGATGGGAGCAGTGTCGGTGACTTTTGAGCAAAGGTGTTGCGGACATTTAATGTTGGCAGCACATAGCCGTTTGTCAGCCCTAGAGTTGACAAGGCACTGCTCCCTACTGCCACGCACAAAAATTGATAATGCCCAGGCCCACCCGACAGTGAGAGAAATAGGAAGATCGGTCAAATGAACTCAACCCGCTAAATCGGTATGAGCTCCACCGGGAGGTCGTGAGTCGTTGGATTGAAACCAAGGGCCCAGATTTTGGGCTAAGTATTAGAGGTCCTAACACTTAGGGGAGGTCTGAGCCACAGATCTTGTAATACTTCAAATTCCAATTAGAGAGAATATTACCCGGGAGAGGAAAATTTATTCAATAGCGATTGCAACAAAGTTTAGATATGGAAATAAGTTCAAAATTCAGTTTTTTGAGAGAGCTTTGGGCCGCCAACCCATAGTCGTAGAGGAAAAAGCTAGCCTTAGAGGCCCATGGCCCATGGAAGGTTGATAGCCCACTTAAAGGCAAGAAAGGGGGGGATTAAGCCACAAACCCTAATATGCTACAGTATTTCCGTACTGCTACAGTGCCGCCGCCCCTGCTACAGTACCCGGCTGCTACAGTACCGCGCCCTTGGCCGTCGCTACTATCCCCGGTGTTTCCCCTGCAAAGTGGCCGACCATAAGGAAGAGGAAGGAAGAAGGAGAAGAGGAGAGGTTGTCCTCACGGGGTTTTATCAGCGTAACACGCATCTCCAAGGGTATCAATTCGTTTCCCCGCTATTTTGATGATGTTTAGATGTGAAAATTGGATTAGTTTGATTGGATCAAGTTCTGTCCGCAGTAGATTCAATTCTGTCCAGTTTATTGTGTGGCTAGTTTTGGGTTCTTAGAGGCCGAATTAGAAGTTTTGATCTCCTAGAGTTATTTAGAGGATGCTCTTAGCTTTCGGTGGCCGCCAAGATCACCTCATTCCTACTTTTGAGTCAAAAGTTATGATAGATTTACTATCTGCTGTCCAGAATCCTGACGAGAATTAGCAGTCTCTGTATAGGTTGATATATGACCTAGTTAGAGGGTGATTTAGAGGTCTTGCCCATAACAAATTTTGAAGGTGATATCACTAGCTTTCAGGATTGATAAAGAACACCTCATTTGGATTTATAGATCAAAAGTTATGCACTTTTCTTTGTGACTGTCCAGATTGTAGGTCAGTCTGTCCAGATTGTATGTCAGTTTCTATCTTTAGTTTTGACCCGTGTGCCACTTTTTGTTAAAGGCAAAATTTGAATGTCGTGCCAACTAGGTTATTGTAGGTAATTTCATAACCTTTTCAGATTGTTAAAGAACACTCAATTCGGAGTTGTAGTTTAAAAGTTATGGACGTTTTAGTTCTGCTGTTCTAATTGCTCAGTCAGATTCTGTTCTGCTATTTCGTTTGACAGTTAGCAATTTAGTTTGGCCGAATTGGGTTATCTCGTCAACTACAAAGTTGTAGATATATTTGTTAAGCTCGTGTAGGATCTGGGCTCATCTCTTTTGGAGTCCCAGATCATTAGTTTTGGTCTTTACCGTGCTGCTGTCCTGATGGGATTCCATGTTACTGCTGGAATTTCAGATTCGGGTTATGCCTATGTTTTGGGTGTGCAAGAGGGTAGTGTAGAATATTAATTCATGATAGGCTCTATGTTGTTCTTATTTCGGTTATTTAATTGTTTAGGCCGCGAGCCTACGGGTTTGGGAGCGCCATCGTTGCTCGCTAACGCACGCAACGCGGAAGGCAAGTACTTTGTTGGTTTTAAATGCTGTGATTGTGAATGTTTACATGAATATGATGTGACATCTTGTGATACCCGAAATGCTGAATTGGTTATGTTCTATCAATATGTGGAGTAAATGCCGAAAGATGATATTAGCATTGTTCATGTTCATATCATGCATCCTTTTATTCATGCTATGTCCACGGAGTGGACTGTAAGTCCCACCATTCCAATGTGGGCGTGTTTGGACATTGTCATGTCCCGTCCACAGAGTGGATTGAAAGACCCATCAATTCCAAAGATGGGCACGTAAGACCCATCAATTCCAAGATGGGCAGCTTTGGACACCTATATGAAACGTTCTTCATATAGGACTTGGATCCCGCACTTTGTTAAGGTGCGGGCTTAAGTGAACACCGACGGTGTGTCACTCGCTATACCGTATAAGCATGTGTGCAGTCCATCCTTGAGTACATTCATTCATGCCATGCATTCCTAAGTTTTCATTCGATGTATGCTCATATTCTCTTATGATGATGACTTGTTCATATGTGTGTTATGTCCCTTTATCAGACTTTGCCGAGTCGTGGACTCACTCTTGCGTTGTTTGTTTATTTTAGGTAACCCCGATGTTGGCTCACTTGGGAGGAGTAGACACACACTACTTGTTCACTTCATCCAATTCATGTTCAAGATTAAATTTAGTTCTATCTTACATTCGTAAATGATGAAATAATAATAAATTTATAAGTGGTGAAGGAAGGATACCTTCTCCACATTGATGTCGAATTATTATGCGTGTGAACTTTCATTATCAATGAACTGAAATAAATAGATTAGATGGTGAAGGAAGGATACCTTCATCATGTCTTGGTTGTTTTGATACTATCATTAGTTGATTTTATTCAAATTCTTCCGCATTATGGATGTATGTTAGATGTTTTAGGTGACATCTTGGCTTCCGAATAGCCGTGGTGTTACGCTTGGTATCGAGCGGGCTTTAGGTCCGTGGTTAATAGAAAAATATTAAATTGACACATCGTACGTGAGGTGGGGTTGGGAATTACATTGCTTTCGCATTATCCGTTGTTATGTTTCATTTGTTGAGCAATTGTTGAATTGCCTCGTACTATCTTTCTTGTTGTTAATCTATAATATGTTATGTTATGATATTCTATATTTATGAATCTATTCTATGATTGCCATGAGATGATCATGTATAATTATATTTGATTATTTTGTTTATGTGTGTCGATAATGGTTGTTAAGAAGTGGAGGTCGTGGTTGTGGCCTTGGACTTTGTCGAGTTATACCATCGCTCGTGGTAGACGAATAGAGTAGTTACCCGAATACCCTAGTTGCAGGAGTTGAGCGTAAGTCGCTTGTAAAGTTATTTTATTTCTTGACCTCAAATTTTGGCAAATTCTTGTTCTATGGTGGATGATGAATTTTTTGGGGTTCGTGGTTTATGGTAGTTGTTGTGTTTCGCTGGTCTCTAATGGTTCTCTCAAACAATTATTGTTTTTCAACGTTGAGTTGCTTTTACGACTTGTGATCTTTGTCAATTAGCAATATTGATAATTCCATGGTTGTTCCTTCTTTCTCATGAGAAAAGAATGACTCATTTATTTGTTTGATAGTTTGAGTAATGAGAGTTTTATGTTGCAAGATTATTAACATGAGAAAGTTTTGGCTCTATATATTCCTTTTGGATTATTGCGAGTGTTGAGGTTTAATGCCTCTCTTTTCTGATGAAAATTGTTAAAATCCTTTTGTGATGCCTTGTTATGGTTAAGTCAGAGTTGATAATCGAATAATTTGATATGGTATGGGTATCAAGTTGAGTCATGGTGTGGTGCATAATTAAAATTAGTTAGTAACATTGGAAGTGAAATTGATTAAGTTGATGTTGTTTTCTACTAGTTCTTGATGAACTGTATGTATAGGTAGTGACTGAGAGTATGCCTATACCTTTTTGGAGCCAAAAGGAGATATTAAGAAGTATGAAACATTGATGAATTAGTATGGTCATTAAAATTGTTTAGGTTGCTAAACTTGTTGGGTTCTATGGTTCCAATGGATTAATTTAAATGTGTGAAAGGGAAACTAGAGTAAATACTGGATTTACATATTCTCTAGTATGATCGGTTATTGGAATTGTGTACAACCGGTTGAATAGATTGAATATCGTGGATCTAGAATTTATGGAGGAGTTCTATGTAGTTCTTCTATATAGAATGATGCGATGAATTTGGTTGTAGTGTTGTTGAGACTTTTGATCGATAGAAGATTTTGAATATGTGTTTGTTAATATCCATGTGATTTGGGAAGGAAAGTAGGTAGCAACTAGATTTCATAATGAAGCCAGTTGATAACAACAATGGTTGTAGTATAATCGTTGTGTGTTGAAGTTTGATGTTGAGCATCGCTAAAAGTTAAAGCGATATGATATAATAGGTGGCTTATGCCCACATGATTGTGAAATAATCGGATGATAATGTCTCCTTGATGAAAGGGTTTTGGTAGAAACTTTTCAATTGTGTAGTAGACCCTTCTAAACTTAAGAGGTTGATGTAGTGATGTTGTATGGTTTTGGTACACTCGCTTTGAAGATGGGATGAAAAGGTAGTAGAGAACAATTTGGTGACATTTTGGGGCTTTCTAATGGAATAGTTGATGATAAATATTCGTGTTCGTGAGTGTATTATTCTTGATGTCGAAAGATTATCGCAAGAGATTGTGACTTGTGTGTGGTGATGATTCCTTTAGAAATAAAGTAATTGGATCGTGTTTCGTAATTTTCATTTAGTAAAAGTGTTTCAAGTTTTATGCTGTGTTCATTTGGACCTCTTGAGTTATGTGGTGATTGAGTTTGTTTTGAGCAAAGTGACATGTTGAAAGATTTTATTGGTTCTGAAGTGGTTCCTGTGATTTGGGTATTAAGAGCTTATCCTGTTTAAGCTAGGAAGGTGATGTAATTACCACAGAAAATAACCTTCCTTGTTAAAGGAAGGAGTGAAGTATAAGTAATTGAGATCTAAGTCACATTTCGCATCTTGCAGTTTATTTGAGTGTGCTTAAACCTTATGCAGTTGTTCCATAAGAGTTTATCAATTTTCAAAGGGGATTACCTTCTTCTTATTTGTGGTTTGGTATTCGCTTACAATAGGGCTTGAGCCCTCGACTGTTGACTTTCTCTTATGTTTTCTGAGTCCTTTGCCTAAGCGACTTTTTCCCTTGGTCCTGTGTTTACTTGACAGCAAGAAATGTCTTCTTTGCCTTTTCTTTTGAGGAAGGATTCATCGATTCGTTTCACAAGGGTCTTTCGTAGTGTTTATTCAATATGATTGTGAGACCTTGGATTGTAAGTTATTTGAGGAGCATAGAAAGATGAACTATTTTCGTGTATAATTCTTGGAGAGAATAATATTTATACAGAATGTTTGCCTTTGAGGCTAAACTGATTGTATTATTGCAACCATTAGAATCTATGGAGATTTGTGATCCAAGATCCTTTGTTCAATTCGGGTGGAACATTAGAATTTTCGAAAGGATGGGAATCTTGATCGATGTATTAGAGTGTCGCGATTGAGTACCATGCAGCTGTACGATGAAATATGACGGTGTTGTAATGAAAGTAATATTAGCGAAGTAATCTGATCGTTAAAGTGGTTAATGAGATAGCCTGTAGCCTGGATTGTTGGATTATTACTAGGAATGTTTTGGACTTAGCAAGTAACTCTCTAAGAGTTAGAATCTTTATAAAGATAATTGGGTCGAGGAAATATTTTCGTGTTGATGTTAATGCGCGAGTATGTTTGGATTGTGAGAATTTTAGGATTTAACTGAGGTTTCTCTTATTTCCTATATGAGAAGTTCGTTGTAGGGGTCTTAGAAGTTAATTTTGGGCTTCGATTTTTATGCTAGGACTTTGGTCGCTCAATGATTATGTGTAGAGGAATTAGAATAAGGGTGGATTCGAACAATGGGATGATCATTGATAGAATCCTTTTGATGAAGTATGTGAATGGGTGTGCTGAGAATTCTGAGTTGTTTACTCTTAGAAGATGGAGGTGATGTAATTGCATATGAGATCTATTTTGAGATGCATTGGAAGTCATCTGTCAAAGTAATTCTATCAGTAGAAGAGTTGGCTAGAGTATGTTTCTGTGGAGTCAAAAGAGCCTATCTACAGAAGCGTGGATGATGTATTTTGACTTGAGCATAGCGTTGAGAATGCCAAGTTAGGAGAGATGAGTTAGTGTGTTAAGCGATGAATTGGAATTCCAAAGTTTGAGAAAAAATTTATTCCTAAAAGAGAAACTGAGAAATTGATGCTTCCTCAAGTAATGACACGTTTTCTTGATTCTTGTTTGAGCTACGTGCTTATGACTGATGTCTTCCAGAAATTGAGTTTTGCTGTATGTTGGTATGTGTGGTTCTAATCAGTTCAGAAAGAAAAAAAATGATTGATTCGGTTATTCGAGTGATTTGTCCTTTGGCTTTATGGCGTTTAATCGCAGTCGCCCACTTGGAAAGTGGATGCTTTTTTTTTTTTCATGATAAATCTTCGATTCGATTTGACTCTTTGGTATCGAGTTGGCATTGTGTGGTTACGACGGAATCCTTACTTTGATTGACTCTATTTGTAATAGAGTTGTTCAAAGCAAGTTCTGTGTGTCTCGTTAAAGGATGTGATCCTTGTTTGGTGAAGAGTTCGATTGAGAGGTGGAACAAGAGTTCCGTGTGCTATGCGCATGTTGTGTGGATTGGTACCAAAGGGGAGGTTAACCCAAAGTACTTTGGTTTGTTCTCGACAATTGTGGGGTTAAGAGGTTGGCGATCGCTAGGACCGTCACGGTTCCATACGCGAGGAACCCAATGTCTCGTGTTCTGGTACTAAGTGAGCAACTAAGCAATTCCAAGCTTGGTATTTCGTTAAAGATGTTGTCCATCGAGTAGGGTCTTACCTTCGATTCTCTTCTAATGAGTGTACCGAAATACCGGTGGAGTTTTAGGACTGACGCCGTTTACGCCGCTTTGTTGTGGTCTCAGAGGTCTGAGAGAGAGACCACTTGGGAGTTGGAGTCTCACATGTGCGATCAGTATCCAGATTTGTTCATAGTAGGTACGTGGTTATCCTTGTTCAAATTCCAGTTGCAGTTTTCTTTCGGTTAGTTCATCGAGTAGATTCGGGTCGAACTGTAAGGGGGTAGAATGTAATACTTCAAATTCCAATTAGAGAGAATATTACCCGGGAGAGGAAAATTTATTCAATAGCGATTGCAACAAAGTTTAGATATGGAAATAAGTTCAAAATTCAGTTTTTTGAGAGAGCTTTGGGCCGCCAACCCATAGTCGTAGAGGAAAAAGCTAGCCTTAGAGGCCCATGGCCCATGGAAGGTTGATAGCCCACTTAAAGGCAAGAAAGGGGGGGATTAAGCCACAAACCCTAATATGCTACAGTATTTCCGTACTGCTACAGTGCCGCCGCCCCTGCTACAGTACCCGGCTGCTACAGTACCCGCGCCTTGGCGCCGCTACTATCCCGGTGTTTCTGCAAAGTGGCCACCATAAGGAAGAGGAAGGAAGAAGGAGAAGAGGAGAGGTTGTCCTCACGGGTTTTATCAGCGTAACACGCATCTCCAAGGGTATCAATTGTTTCCCGCTATTTTGATGATGTTTAGATGTGAAAATTGGATTAGTTTGATTGGATCAAGTTCTATCCGCAGTAGATTCAATTCTGTCCAGTTTATTGTGTGGCTAGTTTTGGGTTCTTAGAGGCCGAATTAGAAGTTTTGATCTCCTAGAGTTATTTAGAGGATGCTCTTAGCTTTCGGTGGCCGCCAAGATCACCTCATTCCTACTTTTGAGTCAAAAGTTATGATAGATTTACTATCTGCTGTCCAGAATCCTGACGAGAATTAGCAGTCTCTGTATAGGTTGATATATGACCTAGTTAGAGGGTGATTTAGAGGTCTTGCCCATAACAAATTTTGAAGGTGATATCACTAGCTTTCAGGATTGATAAAGAACACCTCATTTGGATTTATAGATCAAAAGTTATGCACTTTTCTTTGTGACTGTCCAGATTGTAGGTCAGTCTGTCCAGATTGTATGTCAGTTTCTATCTTTAGTTTTGACCCGTGTGCCACTTTTTGTTAAAGGCAAAATTTGAATGTCGTGCCAACTAGGTTATTGTAGGTAATTTCATAACCTTTTCAGATTGTTAAAGAACACTCAATTCGGAGTTGTAGTTTAAAAGTTATGGACGTTTTAGTTCTGCTGTTCTAATTGCTCAGTCAGATTCTGTTCTGCTATTTCGTTTGACAGTTAGCAATTTAGTTTGGCCGAATTGGGTTATCTCGTCAACTACAAAGTTGTAGATATATTTGTTAAGCTCGTGTAGGATCTGGGCTCATCTCTTTGGAGTCCCAGATCATTAGTTTTGGTCTTTACCGTGCTGCTGTCCTGATGGGATTCCATGTTACTGCTGGAATTTCAGATTCGGTTATGCCTATGTTTTGGGTGTGCAAGAGGGTAGTGTAGAATATTAATTCATGATAGGCTCTATGTTGTTCTTATTTCGGTTATTTAATTGTTTAGGCCGCGAGCCTCACGGGTTTGGGAGCGCCATCGTTGCTCGCTAACGCACGCAACGCGAAGGCAAGTACTTTGTTGGTTTTAAATGTCGTGATTGTGAATGTTTACATGAATATGATGTGACATCTTGTGATACCCAAATGCTGAATTGGTTATGTTCTATCAATATGTGGAGTAAATGCCGAAAGATGATATTAGCATTGTTCATGTTCATATCATGCATCCTTTTATTCATGCTATGTCCACGGAGTGGATCGTAAGTCCCACCATTCCAATGTGGGTGTTTGGACATTGTCATGTCCCGCCCACAGAGTGGATTGAAAGACCCATCAATTCCAAAGATGGGCACGTAAGACCCATCAATTCCAAGATGGGCAGCTTTGGACACCTATATGAAACGTTCTTCATATAGGACTTGGATCCCCGCACTTTTGTTAAGGTGCGGGCTTAAGTGAACACCGACGGTGTGTCACTCGCTATACCAGTATAAGCATGTGTGCAGTCCATCCTTGAGTACATTCATTCATGCCATGCATTCCTAAGTTTTCATTCGATGTATGCTCATATTCTCTTATGATGATGACTTGTTCATATGTGTGTTATGTCCCTTTATCAGACTTGCCGAGTCGTGGACTCACTCTTGCGTTGTTTGTTTATTTTAGGTAACCCCGATGTTGGCTCACTTGGGAGGAGTAGACACACACTACTTGTTCACTTCATCCAATTCATGTTCAAGATTAAATTTAGTTCTATCTTACATTCGTAAATGATGAACTGTAATAATAAATTTATAAGTGGTGAAGGAAGGATACCTTCTCCACATTGATGTCGAATTATTATCTGCGTGTGAACTTTCATTATCAATGAACTGAAATAAATAGATTAGATGGTGAAGGAAGGATACCTTCATCATGTCTTGGTTGTTTTGATACTATCATTAGTTGATTTTATTCAAATTCTTCCGCATTATGGATGTATGTTAGATGTTTTAGGTGACATCTTGGCTTCCGAATAGCCAGGGTGTTACAGATCTCAAGATGGACGGCTCAAGATCACCCAAGCGCTAGGGGTGGTCGTGGAGGGCTGAGGAGGTCGCCCAAGGTGGTCTTTGCAAAGGTGCAAAGGAGGTCCCGGGAGGCCCTCGAGGTTGTCTTTGTAAAAGAACCCGAGGAGGTCGTGCGGGTGGGAGGTCCTTTACAAAGACCCGAGGAGGTCTTTGAGCGCGGATTTGAAAGTCCAATGGCCCGCACCACCGCGCCCAACCCGACCGAGCCCGACACGGCTAAGCTGCTCGGTGTGACCAAGACTGAGGTCCGAGTCCAAGTCCGACTCGGACCAGTTTAGAGTTTTAATTTGAATTGAGATTTTGAAGGGTCTTAAGAGATAGAACTAGCTCCAAATTTTATGAAATTTTGACAATGGCTTGCTAACCTTGAGATGGATCTTGTATAAAATTTTCAGAGGTTTTATGCTGAGCACTTTTCTCCGTAAATTATACAATGCTTTGAGCTAGGGTTTGACTACAAGTCAAACAAGTTTGACTGACCTTAAAAATATTCGAACAATTTCTAAAAATTGTGAAATTTTTCAGAGGGTCACCAACCATCCCAAGAACTTAGGAAAATATTTCCCGAGAAGGATCACAAGACTGGACAAGATTGTTTTTGGAGGATCAAGATTTGGATCAACAGACTTGTGACTTTGTATTTCCATACTCTTGTATAATAATTGTTTAGTACACACAGGAAATACATGATGTAAGAAAAAGTTTTAATTTCTACCCATTTTCTTACATTTGAAACACAAGTTGAAAATGGGGATGTTACAATACAAGAAATACAAGATGTAAGAAAAAGTTTTAATTCCTACTCATTTTCTTACATTAGAAACGCAAGCCAAAACTTGGGATGTTACAGGTTTCTTCGTTCTTGAGCAATACGAGCAGCAACTTCCTGATCTGTTTCATCGAGCTCTTCATCTTGTACACTTGCATCTCCGAGGGCTTGACGTAACTCTCGGACAATTTCAGCTACAAGATCAGTTCGCATTACCGTGAGGTTTTGGGTCAGATGCTGATTGACATTGCCCATAAGTTGCTGGAGGTCTTCGGACAGCTTGTCTTGCTTTTCTTCAACTGGTCCAAGACTTGCTCTGAATTCTCGGCGAAGATGATCACGCAAGGCATTGAGGTGGAACCTTGTGATGGGTTGCTTGGGTTGCCCAACACCCTCAACATCGTAGTCATCTCCATCACCTGCCATGATTAGTTGTACAAATCTCTATATTATAGATATATGTATGTGGACGACTCAATTTCACCTTCTCTTACCAACCGAAACTCATGTAATTTCCAAGTGAGTGCAGAATGGTGCTCCACTGTGGTGTCGGTGGTTGGTTTACAAAAGGGTGATAATCAGGCGAATACAAGTCGAGAATTGCACAACCAGTGGCTATTTTCTGGAGCTTGGTTAGAATATATTTGTAGCAAGGGGATAACTGTGAGGACCCTGGTTTATTCGGCTTGTACTGTTTAACCATCCCCTTGGTCCTAACAGTACAATCAAATAAACCAAGCCTCGAGATATGTATACTTCCTGCATTGCAAGATACACACCTGTTACAAAATCATACATCAATTCCATTCATACACATAGAGCCAAGCAAAGCAACAATCGAAAGACATAGATAATATAAAGAGAGTTATTACAAAGAGAGGCCGACCTACCAAAAGACGTACAATTAAGTAAATACACAATGGAAGCAAAATGGCCATAAGATGGCGATAAACAAAAGCCAATCGGTGTGCCTTTCACCCACAAGGCAACCAACCGACCGCCAAGCTAATCGTCCCAAACAAAGGCACGCAACACAACTCACAAAAGTGAGGCCCTTGGGGCTCACCTTCTTCCTCTGCAACAATTAATATTAAGCAAAGCGGATGAGTACAAAACTTGTTTTTGTACTGCAAGATCGACGTGTGAGATAAATGTAACTATAATTAACTACATGTGCTTTATTTAAGTGAATGAGGCTCGACTTATTTTCAAAGATAAAGCAAGTTTTCATTTGTAATAAGGTAATAGATTCAAAGCAAGTTTGCAATTAACTTTTATTGTTCAAATAAAGAGAGACAATTATAACAATAGATAGATGACAACACCAACCTAGAAGTGACTAACCCATAGTCACCACAACAATAGCATGAAGTGCCCCTTCATACCACCCATGTCAAGTTTAAGTTTTAAAAGGTTGTAGTCTAGTTCTTGTGGAAATAACCAAGCGTGTCCATAACCTAGACGAGGCTATTCGAATAGTTTTAACCCGCAGGGTGTACCAATGTACCCACACGATAGACCGCCTTTCCACCACCACGGTTAGCATACTTCCTTTGGTATGCAGCACGGCTAAGTCTAACAAGACGCTTTCCAATGGACGATGCTAATTAAGAGCCGCAACCCACGGAGAAAGACACATTAGACGACCTAACCGGCCCGCTAATGCTCCCTCCAACACCACAAACACACACACACACAGAACACACCCACCGACCAGCTCATAATTAGCACCTTCCAAAGTACTTAGTCAAGAGAGGTTCCATATCCCCCTCGCGTGGTTAGCACGCAACAATTGCTTGGATCAATGGCACAAGTAACTCGGTCCTTAGGGACTTAGGCACCATTCCAATCACACCCAACAGATCACCCAACATACCATTGTGCCCAAGCCAAGATATAATTTTTTTTGTTTTCAGTTTTTGATTTGCAAAATGGTAAAACGCAAGGGTTGGACATAATGGAATAATAATAGCATTTGTGTGATCAAGATCACCGACTAAGTCGATGATCGCCCAATACTACCGATACTAGGCATGGCTAAGCAATATTTATTCGAAATCTACTAAGTGACAAGAGCTCATCCAACGAACTCTAATCACATTAAATAACCTAGGCTCAGGTAGTAGAGGATAACCATTTACCTACAGATTATGCAACTAGAGGTCTAACTAATCAATTTAACCACAAAATAGCAATGCATACATAGAAGTTAAACAAAATATTAGACTTTAAAAGTAATAGGATCAATGGGAAATAATCAAACTGCTTGCCTGCTTGCTGTTGCTCAATTTGTTGCGGAGGGTCGTTCTCGGGGTTACCGCAAATGTCGAAGCCTAAGCGAAAGAGCGAAAACAACCAATAAGACGAGCAACACTTAAACGAAAGAGCAAGAAAAATGATCCAAATGCGATTTAAATTTATACACACGGTAAAATACGAATATACCTAGACATAGAAACTGGAAAAACCTAATTTGGATTTGTGGTGCAAAAGATATTCCCTAAACACCTATTTTCTGCCATAATTAGGTAATCTGTAGCAAAAATATTTTCTCGAAAGATTTTGAAGCTGAAATTTTTTGGTGGCTATCTACTGTGTAGTGATAATCCATATAAAATTTCAGGTCATTTGAAGTTATAACGAATTAGTTATTATTTTTCTAAGTTCTAAAACTAGGACATCATTTATATCGTGAGCAAAGACCACTAGCAAACTGGTCCTTCACTAAAGTTCATCCTAAAGGAAATTAACAAAATTTAGTTCGCTCTATTTGGACTTACAGAGAACAAGTTATGGACTTTCTAAGCTTTTACAACATTTTGGAATATTTAATAAAGGTTGAAAAGGCTAAAATCGATCCTCAACATTTCTCGTTCTTAACAGGCACTGAAACATTTCTAGATTAATCTCTGTCCTAAAAGAAAATTAATACTACAAATCACCCAAAAGGATCTATAATGAAAAAATATGAATTTCTAAAGTTTTAACAACAATTTTCGTGGAAAGATAAAGCTATGGAAATTATATCCCTTAACCGAAAAGAAAAGACGTGGTGATTATGAACCGTCGATCTCGATCGTATGCGGCACACGCACGCACGCGCGCACAAAGACACACGCACGTAACCCACGGAGGCTCACCGTTGGATCAAGATCCAACACCGGATCGAGATGGCAACGGATCGAAGCGGATGCTCGCCATCCCGGCCGTTGACCAAGCGATGAAGGGCTGGGATTGAGGGAGCCTTCGGACAGTCCAAATGCTCCCACGATCCCGGCCATGGATCCAAGATCGAACGGCTGAGGTGGATTGGGCCGTTTACGATTTGAACAGGGGCTACTGACAATAGGGGCCCACCGTCGTCGACTCTAAGTCACATGTCGGGTTTAAACGCACGCGCACAGGGGTTTGGGGATCGACGGGCCCACCTGTAAGTGACTGAGGCGGTGGGTTTAGGACAGCTAATGATTACTATCCCATGATTAACAATGATTAGCATTAATGAACATCATTACTGTGTCCGAACGACATTACGGCACTACCGTTTTCGTCCGACAAAACGACCGATGAGCCCCGAAGCCGCCCGCGATCGGCTATGCGGCGCGAGCTAAAGGCCAAATGGGACCGCAATACCAATGCGCACACATTGGTACCACTCACACCGCGATAGTGCCCTGTAACGGCGGCTAGCCGACGATGAGCGGCGGCGCCCAAAACGGCGAAATGCGAATGACCGAAAGCTTCGCAACAAACCACCCAATGGGTGCCAAAGCTTCTAGGGGCTTCTAGAAGGGTACCGAGCACCGTGGAGCTCGGAGGTGGCCGAGGTGGCTCGGCGATGAAGAGCGGCAGCACCAAGAAGAAGAAGTGGAGATGACGACTGAGCAAAAAGGGTGAGACCGGGTCATCACAACAGCTCCACAATAGCTCATATATGCTTCATGAGCAAAAATTTAGAAATGAAGCTCCTTCACTAGGAGATGGGGAAGAAGGGGTGCTCACGGCTAAAAGAACAAATCCCAAAATCGAGCCGCTCTGTGAAAAACAACTACAATTAAGTTAGGGTTTTGCTCCGTGAGGTCGAGGCACACACGAAACAAAGAGAAGGGGAGAAAAGCCACTGGAGCACGGGTTGCGTGAGGAGCTCTACTCAACAATGGCGGCCGAGATGGTTTTGGTGATTTGGGTGAAGCAAGCAGAGAGGGTGTGTCGGAGCTCAAGGGGTTGTAAAGAAAACCAAATGGAGGAAAACAGGGGCTTAAGTAGTCGAGGAACGAAATGTAATGACCCCAAGTTTATAAACGATAATAGAATGCTTTATGAACAGAAAGAGATCTGTTCATGGCATTACTGCTCATGCTTACACTTTGGGCAACATGTTACAAGTTAAAAACATTCCTTGTAGTCAAAACCCTAAAGAACCATTCAAAGTCTTAAAAGGATACAAGATAAAACTTGTATTATGACTGAAGTATTTTTATTAAAGCCTAGATAAATTATCTTGGCTAAAAATATTTTTGTTGCATTTTTAGAAATTATTTGGGCTTAAAGAAAATTTATTGTCTTTAAATAAATATTTTTACTGAAATAAATATTTATGTATTTTACAAAGTGAAAATGTGGTTTATAAAATTTATCCGGAAATATATCATCCCAGTAGCTTACAAAAAAATTTCATGAATTTATGAATTTATTTGCTATTTTTAAAAGCCCAGTCAAACCTTTTACAAATTTGAATAGATTGGGTCAACTAAACTGGTCTAAACCTAGCCCTAGTCTTCAGAGCGACTCGGACCTTCGTGGTTGAGTCCAATTCAGCCCATTTGGTCCGGCTCTGACACGTCCCAACGCGAGCCCAAAACTCCACACGTGATATGAGCCGTTGATCTTCAATCGAACGGGCGAAGCTATAACACCCCGCGAGCTGTCCACGTGTACACTTTAATCTCCACCGTTGGATATAGATCTAACGAGCGTGATCGGTGTATGCAACCGGACAACTCCGGATCCTTATTCAATCTCCACCGTTCGTTTCCAATCCAACCGTGACGCCCTTTCGTTTTAAACTTAAAGGCGCTTTTATCTCACCGTTAGATTCAAATCCACGGCTTTTCCCTTTTTCCGCGTGTTATAAAGCTCGCACTCCTGCGGACCGTTAGATCTTCATCGTGTGGTCCAGATTAGTGTATGCATTCGGACGACTCCGATCCTCACAATCGTGGCCGCCCATCCTGATCTAACTGGCGCCGCTTATTCCAATTTGAAATCGAGGCGACGCGTTTGCGGGCCTTGGATTTCAATCCAACGGCGCTCCTTTTTGACCGTGGGCCTTTAAAGCCCAAAATCGGTGGATCGTTGGATTTCAATCGTAAGGTCTATATGAGTGTATGCAATCGGACCATCCGGTTCCATTTTTACATCCTCGACCGTAGAAATAAAATCCAACGGTCTTTGAGCCATCGCATCTAAAAGGGGTGACGTGTATACCTTTTAATTGATCGTTGATCTTAACCCAACGCCCTCTTTGAAAGCGAGCCCGAACCCTTCGGATTTCGTTTTAATCCCGATCGTAGATCTAGATCGTGCGGTCCATATTAAATGATACCGATTCAAATCATTTAATCTCTCTATTTATCGTAGCCGCCATTTCCAATCTGGACGGTGACATTTGTTTGAGCCTTCCGAGATGCGCGGTGAGGATGACAATGGGACCCACATGTCGTGATTCTTATCTTCTTCCTCTCTCTCTATGCGCATCTTCTCTGGAAATCGAGAGAGGCATTATCCCAAAGTTTTTGCAACTAATTTTTGGGATAATTAGCCCTAAATGGACACCTCATCAAGCTCTAGACTTTTCCCAATTATCCTGTAGCTCAACTCCCTTATATATAAACCCTAGCTTTTGGAGTGCATGCCATTGTTGACCATCGAAGCTCACTTTCCTCCATTGCTGTCCAAAGGAGTTTCTTGCTTCTATCCTTTGCTTATCTACCTTAAGCATCGGCTTTACTTACAATAAAGATTGGTTATCTTTTGTAGGTCAAATCCGAGTTTGTTTCTCTGTCCATCACCATCGGTTTGAGTTTTGGTATCTTTCCTATACTGGTAAGCCAAAACCCTAGTTTTGATATCTTGAGCATCCTAGGAACCTTAGAAGTCTGTGAATCATTCTTTAAGCATCGGTAGCTTCAACTTGCTTTAAACCGAAAAGTTGATATTATACCTTTTCGGTTTTTCATGTCATTTTCAAGACCTAGGTTCTTCTGTCACAACTTATCATCTTATTTAGGTTTTGACTAAACCCTAGCAAGCATGACAAGTTGATCTTTCAATTCTTGTCATCATCTATTTTGACTCCTAGCTGAAATATGTCTCTGTTCTCTTGTCGGCTCAACCGACAAAATAGGTTTTTGCTTTAGCTTTTGTAATCTAACTAGTTAGGTTAGACTAAGGTTGGTTTGGGATATTAATTACCTAAAAGATCATGCTAAGGTTCATTTATGAACTTTTGCATGATCTATACTTCTTTCCAAAATTGCAATCATCTCTTTTTCACTCTTTTCAAATCAAAACGGAACTTTGCAATAAACTCTAGTTTCGTCTTTTTGAAAACAAAGTGAGCTATATTATGTGTTATTATCACTATTATGGGTAGTTATGGCTTAAGATACTTGTAATCATGCATTTCCGCATTGATCATGCATTTTTCCTTCATTGGGAGCTTATTGTCGATTGGCATTTATTGGATTTATTTGTTTTCTATAGAACCCGGTTCATTTGAAGTTTTTGAATCTACCTCGTAAACAACTCAGAACATGTAAGTTTATTACTACCAAGGCAAGCATCCTCTTTGCACCATATTGAACCCAGATTTTGTACAATAGCTTTTACAAATCCAGTGATATCTGTGCATGCTATTTGTCCGAAAATACAAAATGTGACTTGTAATAGCTAGCTATAACCCGACATGGTGGATTACCTTAATTATGACCATACACTCAACTCTAGTGTAGTCATGTATACTATATGGTCTATTTTCATATTTGGCTTAGATATGCGATCTAGAGATTTTAGAGTTTGACAAGCATATCTTGTCAAACATGGGAATCACAATCGAACCCTTGTTATTTTAAAACTCTTTGTCCAGTTTCTTTAAATCACTTGTATTTGAAATTCAAATTGATCCGGACAAGAGGAAGCTAGTGATGGTGCTTTTGTGCACGAGATTGGGTTTTGTGGTGGACTTGTCCGGGTTAATTAAGGACCGAACTCGATTATTCAATTCAAGTCCCCACGCACTTCCACATGCAGTGTATGGGCGCTGCTTGGTTAAGTAAAATGTTGAGACTATTGAGTTGGAAACAGAGAGTAAGGATATGTGTATTGACCTTGTATGGCATAGATGCTTAGGTCCGAGGACTGCGTTTTATGCCATGTGAGCTTTGTATGTCAAGATCGATGTTCTTAGGAGGGTGAGGCGTATATGTGCCTCGTCGCATATACGATACCTTAATGGTGCCGATAGCATTCTACTATGGGTAGGGAACCCACCCGCTTTAAATTGTTTGGATCGGCACATCGACACAACATGTGTGCCCGTGGTTAGTGGGTGGTATAGCCTACACTAATGGGATTAGTTCACACATGGGGGTCCAACTCAATAGTGTTGGCTTGTTGAAAAATACCAAATCTTAGCTTCCCCGGTCGGCATACCAAAGGAAGTGTGTCATCATTCGGAGGCATCCGAAGACAACGGGCTAGCTAAGTCATGTGGGTAAAGATGTACACCCGCAGGTATAAACATTCGAATAGCCGTGTCCACTGGCCATGGACGATAACTTGAACTGATATCACCTGTATAGAGATTTTGATTTCCAAAATGTGGTTTCGGTTTATTTTCGGTTTGCATGAGGAATCATGCACTCGCATCAGATCGTTTACATTTAATGTATTTACTTACTGTTTTACTTTATTTTTGATTTATTAAATTGCTTTATCAAAAGTTAGCCTTTGTAGGACAAGGTGTATCGCTTTATGCAAATTTGAACCTTTATACCTTCCTGTTGTAACCTTATGCATGTAACAACTCTACTCCTTTGAATAGGATCTAATAACCACTTTCTTTTGTTAGTTTGCATAAGACTTGCTGAGTACCTTTTGTACTCAAGGTGCTACCACCTAATGTTGCAGTGAGGATGGTTTTCTATGATGTACCCGTTAGCGCCGATCGGTGACGCTAACGAGTAACGCCATTTCTTTCCTCCACGCAATTGCTCGCGGGTGGATGAGGCCATTGGTGGACATTTTCCGCTTATTTTGCTTCCACAGATATCGTTAAAGTGACCAAGTCACTTAATATTGTAGTACTAATAGAATGATGTAACCTTATGTTTAATTATATCAATGTATGACTGGTATGTGTTTGATGCAATGTTGTTGAAGGATATATATGCAATGGTCGTTGATCCTGGGAACCATTGTGAATCATATATATCCGAAATCGCATCCTGTTTACTGGATCTGTCATTTGTTAAATTTATATCTTTAGCATGGTTTTTAATAAAGGGGCGATCTTGTTCCTTCATTAACAATTGTGCTACAGTATGAATTCAATTAGTAACATTTCCAATAACCGGGGGTCCTCACAGCGTTGGTATCAGAGCATACGTTGCCTGTAGGTTAGAAGTAGTGTGGCCGGTTATTAGAGAGTCTTACGATAAAATTATCTTCAAACAAGAATGTATTTTGAAAGTTTAAGTATGACATTTTATTTCTTATCCTCTTTAATGTCACTTCTTGCCCAACTTTCTGTTGGTTTATCTAAAAGTGAATTGTTTCTTATCTTGTCTTTTGGTCTATAGATGAGCGGTTGGTACTTGGTCAAGGAGACTCGAGTCAAGATGTTGATGGGTTCTCACCTTACTTGGGACATGATGTGGCGCCCAATTTCACCTATCACCGGAGTATGCCATTTATCACGAGATCGAGGACCAGTGGATGGAGGAGTACCGTGCCTTCATCAACGCCATTGCTAGGCATGTAGTCGGGCAGTGTTCCCCATCGTGTCCAAGCACTTGCCACCTCCGAGGCTATGGCGTCAGAAGTCGCGAGTAGGATGATGAGCCTTCTTCGTCATGATTTGACGGAATTGTCTCAACCACCCTACGACCACTTCCCGAATCAAGGCCCTACCTCAAGTGAGCATGTTCACGAGATACGCTTGGCGAAGACCTCAAAGTGCGGCAGGTTGGCGAGGATGGTCCGCATCATGGACCAAATCCATCGCTGTCTTGTGAGGGAGTTGTGGGAAACTCGGCATCGCCTTAATGAGGCCCAGGAGTACCTGCTTCTTGGAGTCAACATGAACCGCGTTCCTCGTAACGTGCTTTATGGTGACAACGAGACCTCCCGCCGCCGCACCACCTCTTTACCGACTTCCGTAGTGGCGGGCGCGCACTGTTTATGGACAAGCGCCAAGCCCGATGATCGCAGCTTTCTCGCACTCTGCGGCTGCACCTCCGGAGGTCATCACCATCGTTGGTTCCCGAGGCGTCTCATTAGCCCGTTGATCTCGTTGATACTTTGGTTCCCCGAGCTCATCTTTTGAATGAGTTTCCGTGAACTTTAACCGGATCTCTACGCTAGCACCTCGACGATGAACCTCGTGGTTGAGTGTCTTTGTTTAGTAGTGGCCCTAAATAAAATGTATGTAATAGGGCGTAGTATTTTGTACAAAGTATGTAAGTTCCATTTTCGGTTTGTAATCCGACATTATGGCCGACTATAATGTAAGACTGGAACCGAATTTTTTTGTTGTATATATATGAAGTTTCGGTTTGGTGTTAACTTGAATGCATAACATAACATGATGCATTATATGTATAGTGCTTGTTTCTTTTCTAATTGCAACCTTGTTTGTGTTTGCCGAGTATGTCCTTGTTGTGTTGTTAACCATGGTGTGGTAACAGATGACAGACCTACTACTCGCTTAAGCGCAAGCAACAAGGAGGGCATGTCGACTCACGTGCCTCATTCTCGTGGAGGGCCGACCAACCTCAGCTCTCAAGGTCCGCAAGGTGGTCCCCGTGAAGAGGAGCTTCCTCCACCACCTTCGATGGCCGACGTGCTCATGCAAATTGAGCGCAACCGAATGGACCAGACGCGCATCTTGGAGCAGATTGCGCGCAATACTTCTTCTCCTATTGCACCAACTGTCAGAGCCGGAGGCCACCATGTGCAGGGCAGTCTTGCTGACTTTCAGCGGACTAACCCGCCGGTGTTCTCCAGTTCTCAGGATCCCATGGAAGCTGAGGATTGGCTTCGAACCATTGAGAAGAAGCTCTTAATTGCTCAGTGCTCTGAAAGGGAAAAGGTTCTTTTTGCCAGTTATCAGCTCGATGGGCCAGCTAGCATATGGTGGGATAATCTTCTTGCCATTCAGCCTGCTGGACATGTCCCTACTTGGGATGAATTTGTGGAAGCTTTTCGCGAAGCTCACATTCCGAAGGGGTCATGATGATCAAGCAAAGAAGAATTTCGCCTCAAGCAAGGGCGAAAATCAGAATCGAATATCTGCATGAGTTCAACTTCCTGGCCAGATATGCCCCTGATGATGTTTCGACTGACCTTCGTCGTCGAAACCGGTTCTTGAATGGGCTATCTGAAGAACTGCAGATGGCAGTGGCTTTGCATGACTTCAGAAATTTCTCTCATTTGGTCAATAAAGCTATTGTGGCCGAAAGTAAGAGTAAGGCATTGGAGGAGTCACGCAGCGACAGCGGACTTCCCATTTGTTCCTGGTGGCAGCTCACCAAGGCCTCGTATGTGGTTGTCTAGACCACCACGAGCACCACTCCATTTTCACCAAGGCCGCGGTGTTTGCCTCGTCCATCTCCTCCCACCAATCAGTCGGAGCCCAAGTGGAAATCAGCCCCGTCCTGTTAACAATGTTAACCCATGGGTTATCTGCTTTCATTGTGGTCGTCCGGGGCATTATGCCAACAAGTGTGTGGCAAAGCAGCAAGGATTGCCTCCTGTTCGACCCTATCCAACCCCTGTTCGGCCAGCCCCTTCGCAGAGGCCCCCTATTAAAGCTGATCCGGCTCCAGTCCGTGGGCATGTGAACGAGATCATCGCCAAGAGGCGCCGATACACTGGTTGTTATGGGTATGCTCCTAGTTAACTTCAGTCATTTCATCGCTTTATTTGACTGAGCATCTCATTCTTTTATTAGCAATTATTTTGCTGTTCAACACCAGTTAGACATGCATACCCTCCAACCACCTTTTATTATTCAATCACCTAGGTCGGTCTTTAAAACCAATCAGATTTGTTGTGGGGTCAACATAACAATCCTTGGAGTAAGGTTTTTAGCAAATCTAATTGTGATTGACTCTAATGGGTTGGATGTCATTTTGGGTATGGATTGGTTGTCCAAGAACCAGGGCCAAATCAATTGTTCCCAACGGTCTATTTCTATGACCAATGCAGACGGCATTCAAGTTGTTTACCATTCCAAAACAATTGGCTCTCATCTTTGTGCTCACCAAGTTGATACCACTCCTTCTTTGGAGTCAGTACCAATTGTCTGTGAGTATGTTGATGTCTTTCCTGAAGACCTTCCCGGTTTACCACCAGATCGGGAAGTGGAGTTCGTGATTGAACTAGTTCCTGGAACTGCTCCGATATCCAGGAGTCCTTATCGAATGCCTGTCAACGAGTTGGTTGAATTGAAGAAGCAACTCGGAGAATTGCTTGACAAAGGTTTCATTCGACCGAGTTCTCACCTTGGGATGTCCGCAATCTTTGTTAAAAGAAAGACAACACTTTACGGATGTGTGTGGATTACTGCTCGTTAAATGAGGTCACCATCAAAAACAAATATCCTCTACCTCGAATTGATGATCTTTTTGATCAGTTGGTTGGTGCCCGCGTCTTTTCAAAGATTGATTTGCGGTCGGGCTATCATCAAATCAAGGTTAGAGCTGAGGACATTCCTAAGACAGCTTTCTCTACTCGTTATGGTTTATACGAGTATACTGTTATGTCCTTTGGTCTGACCAATGCTCCAGCTTATTTCATGAATCTTATGAATTCTGTGTTCATGGAATTCTTGGATAAGTTCGTTGTCGTGTTCATTGACGACATCCTTATTTATTCCAAGTCCGATAAGGATCATGAACAACATTTGCGCTTGTGCCGAAACACTTCTTCGGCATCGACTATATGCTAAGTTCAAGAAATGTGCTTTCGCTGCTCGAGAGGTTGCATTTTTGGGGCATGTGTTATCCAAGGAGGTATCATTGTCGATCCAAGCAAGGTACAAGATGTACTAAATTGGAAGCCTCCCAAGAATGTCCCAGATTCGGAGTTTTCTTGGACTTGCGGGTTATTACCGTAGGTTCATTGAAAATTTCTCCAAGATTGCTAGACCTTTGACTCAACTCTTGCAAAGGGAAGAAATTTGAATGGTCACCAAGTGTGAAGAGAGTTTTGGCTTTGAGAACTCTCTTGACTAAAGCTCAGTTCTTACTCTTCCTGATGTTCTTAAGAGCTTCGATATTTATTGCGATGCATCTCGCCATGGACTTGGTTGTGTGCTTATGCAAGAAGGCGAGTTGTGGCATATGCATCTCGGCGATTGCGCCCTCATGAAGTTAATTATCCTACTCATGATTTGGAATTGGTTGCCGTGGTCCATGCATTAAAGATTTGGCGACATTACCTCCTTGGTAATCGTTGTGAGATCTACACGATCATAAAGTCAAGTACATATTCACTCAACTGATTTGAATATGAGACAAAGAAGATGGCTTGAACTGATCAAGGACTATGACATGGTATTCATTATCATCCCGTAAAGCCAATGTTGTGGCAGATGCTTTAGCGAGAAAGTCACAATGCAACCGCATATCTTCTCTACGCCGAAAAAGACTTGTGTGCGATTTCCGCGCGCTAAGTCTTGAATTGGTAGGAGCAGTTTCTCGCTGCATTACATGTGGAGCCAACATTAGAATCTCAGATTCTCGAGGCCCGCATAACCGATCTTAGGGTAGCCAAATCAAGGGAATATGAAAGCGAGAGCAAAGCCAACGAAGTTTTCTCAAGATGGTCGCGGTATGATTCGATATCGCAATCGCTTGGTAGTACTGCGATCCTCATCTAAGAAGTCTAATTCTTAGAGAGGCTCATAATTCAAGTTTTCTTTGCATCCTGGGATACCAAGATGTACCAGGATTTAAAGAAAATATTTTGGTGGAGCCATATGAAGAGGCAAATTGCTCAAGATGTTGTCGAATGTGATATTTGCCAAAGGGTTAAAGCTGAACATCCGAGCGGTGGTACCCTTCAACCTTTGCCTATTCCACAATGGAAGTGGGAAGAGATCGGATGGATTTCGTTCATCGGTCTTCCCAAGACTTCCAAGGATCGATGCCATTTGGGTGATCATCGATCGTTTAACTAAAGTGGCTCATTTATTCCGGTGGACCGATTTCAATGGCAAGCAATTAGCGAGCTTTATATTGCTAGAATTGTTTGTCTTCATGGTGTTCCTAAAGTCATTGTTTTCGACCGTGGTCCTCGGTTTACTTCCCATTTTTGAATAGCCTTCATCGTGCTATGGGGATGAACTCTCTTCAAGATCGCTACCATCCTCAAACCAAAGTTGGTCAAACCGAAAGAGGAACCAAGTAATGGAAGATCTTCTTGAGCCTATGTGCTATCTTATAGCAAAGACTGAGGAAATCTTTGCCATATGTGGAATTTTCCTACAATAATAGCTACCAGCAAGTATTCAAATGTCACCTTTTGAAGCCTTGTATGGGAGAGCTTGTGAGACTCCATTGAATTAGTCCAGTCGGGTGAAAGATCATTCTTTGCCCAGACATGGTAAAGGAAGCTGTAAGAGCAAGTTAAATGCGATTCGGGATTGTTTGAAAACCGCACGCCTCGCCGGAAGAGCTATGCCGATCATCGCCGTCGTGAGTTGAGCTTTGAGGTGGATGACCATGTCTATCTTAAAGTGTCACCCATGAAGGGTACTCATCGCTGTGTAAAGGAAAGCTCGCACTCGTTATATCGGACCCTTCCGAATCATTGCCAAGCGAGGAGTCAGAGCTTACCAATTGGAACTACCGAATCACTTTCAAAGATGCATGATACTTTTCATGTGTCTCAATTAAAGAAATGCCTTCGTGTTCCTATTGAGGCAATCGCTATGAGCATCTTGATCTCCAACTCGATCTTTCATATCAAGAGCAACCAAAGACGTATCCTCACACAATGGAACGCAGGACAAGAAATCGTCATCGCAAGTTCTTGAAAATTGATGGGCTAATCATTCCGAGGATGAAGCCACTTGGGAGCGCCAAGATCCGATGCGTGTCGAGCACACCCCATCTTTTGTTGTTTAGTACTTTCCTTTGAATCAAGAAAGGAAAGTTTAAACAAACCAATGTAAACAAAGATGTAATAATAACACTATGTTGTTATGTAAGGTTCTTCTTTGTTATCTTTAAAGGAAATCAAAACAACAGATGTTGAATTTCCTCATAATTCATTTCCATTTCACTTCTTCCGATCTTAACTTGTTCCAAATCTGGGACGAGATTTTCTTAAGGGGTAGGTTTGTAACAGCCCCAAGTTTATAAACAGTAATAAATGCTTTATGAACAGAAAGAGATCTTGTTCATGGCATTACTCTTCATGCTTACACTTTGGGCAAAGATGTTACAAGTTAAAACCTTCCCTTGTAGTCAAAACCCAAAAGAACCATTCAAAGTCTTAAAAGGATACAAGATAAAACTTGTATTATGACTGGAAGTATTTTTATTAAAGCCTAGATAAATTATCTTGGCTAAAAATATTTTTGTTGCATTTTTTAGAAATTATTTGGGCTTAAAGAAAATTTATTGTCTTTAAATAAATATTTTCTACTGAAATAAATATTTATGTATTTTACAAAGTGAAAATGTGGTTTATAAAATTTATCCGGAAATATATCATCCCAAAGAGCTTACAGAAAATTTCATGAATTTATGAATTTATTTGCTATTTTAAAAGCCCACCAAACCTTTTACAAATTTGAATAGGATTGGGTCAACTAAACTGTCTAAACCTAGCCCTAGTCTCGTAGCGACTCACACCTTCGTGGTTGAGTCCAACTCATCCATTTGGTCCGGCTCATCACGCCCCAACGCGAGCCCAAAACTCACACGTGATATGAGCCGTTGATCTTCAATCGAACGCGAAGCTATAACACCGCGAGCCGCCCACGTGTACACTTTAATCTCCACCGTTGGATATAGATCTAACGAGCGTGATCGGTGTATGCAACCTGACAACTCCGATCCTTATTCAATCTCCACCGCTCGCTTCAATCCAACCGTGACGCCTTTTCGTTTTAAACTTAAAGGCGCGCTTTATCTCACCGTTAGATTCAAATCCTACCGCTTTTCCTTTTCCCGTGTTATAAAGCCCGCACTCCTCTGACCGCTAGATCTTCATCGTGTGGTCCGATTAGTGTATGCATTTGGGCGACTCCGGATCCTCACAATCGCGGGCCGCCCATCCTTGATCTAACGGCGCCGCTATTCCAATTTGAAATCGAGGCGCGCTTAAGCCTTTTGATTTCAATCCAACGACGCCTTTTTGACCGTGGGCCTTAAAGCCCAAAATCGGTGGATCGTTGGATTTCAATCGTAAGGTCTATATGAGTGTATGCAATCGACCATCCGTTCCATTTTTACATCCCGACCGTAGAAATAAAATCCAACGGTGCCGAGCCATCGCATCTAAAAGGGTGACGGTATACCTTTTAATTGATCGTTGGATCTTAATCCAACGCCCTCTTTGAACGCTGAGCCCGAACCTTCAGGATTTCGTTTTAATCCCGATCGTAGATCTAGATCGTGCGGTCCATATTAAATGATACCCGATTCAAATCATTTAATCTCTCTATTTATCGTAGCCGCCATTTCCAATCGGACGGTGACATTTGTTTGAGCCTTTCTCGAGATGCGCGCGCCGAGGATGACAATGGGACCCACATGTCGTGATTCTTATCTTCTTCCCTCTCTCTCATGCAGCCTCTTCTGGAAATCGGAGGAGGCATTATCCCAAAGTTTTTGCAACTAATTTTGGGATAATTAGCCCTAAATGGACACCTCATCAAGCTCTAGACTTTTCCCAATTATCCCGTAGCTCAACTCCCTTATATATAAACCTAGCTTTTGGAGTCAGCAGCCATTGTTGACCATCAAGCTCACTTTCCTCCATTGCTTTGTCGCTGGAGTTTCTTGCTTCTATCCTTTGCTTATCTACCTTAAGCACCGGCTTTACTTACAATAAAGATTGGTTATCTTTGTAGGTCAAATCCGAGTTTGTTTCTCCGTCCATCACTATCGGCTGTGAGTTTTGGTATCTTTCCTATACCGGTAAGCCAAAACCCTAGTTTTGATATCTTGAGCATCCTAGGAACCTTAGAAGTCTTTGAATCATTCTTTAAGCATCGTAGTTTCAACTTGCTTTAAACCGAAAAGTTGATATTATACCTTTCGGTTTTCATGTCATTTTCAAGACCTAGGTTCTTCCTGTCAACTTATCATCTTATTTAGGTTTTGACTAAACCTAGCAGCATGACAAGTTGATCTTTCAATTCTTGTCATCATCTATTTTGACTCCTAGCTGAAATATGTTCTCTGTTTCTTGTCGGCTCAACCGAGCAAAATAGGTTTTTGCTTTAGCTTTTGTAATCTAACTAGTTAGGTTAGACTAAGGTTGGTTTGGGATATTATCACCTAAAAGATCATGCTAAGGTTCATTTATGAACTTTTGCATGATCTATACTCTTTTCCAAAATTGCAATCTGTCTGTTTTCACTCTTTTCAAATCTGAAACCGAACTTTGCAATAAACTCTAGTTTCGTCTTTGAAAACAAAGAGCTATATTATGTGTTATTATCACTATTATGGGTAGTTATGGCTTAAGCATACTGTAATCATGCATTTCCAGATTGATCATGCATTTTTCCTTCATTGGGAGCTTATTGTCAGATTTGGCATTTATTGGATTTATTTGTTTTCTATAGAACCTGGTTCATTTGAAGTTTTTGAATCTACTCGTAATACCTCAACTCGCAATAAGTTTATTACTACCAAGGCAAGCATCCTCTTTGCACCATATTGAACCCAGATTTTGTACAATAGCTTTTACAAATCCAAAGTGATATCTGTGGCATGCTATTTGTCCTAAAATACAAAATGTGACTTGTAATAGCTAGCTATAACTTGACATGGTGGATTATCTTAATTATGACCATACACTCAACTCTAGTGTAGTACTCAGATACTATATGGTCTATTTTCATATTTGGCTTAGATATGCCTAGAGATTTTAGAGTTTGACAAGCATATCTTGTCAAACATGGGAATCACAACCAACCCTTGTTATTTTAAAACTCTTTGTCGACTTTCTTTAAATCGTCTTGTATTTGAAATTCAAATTGATCCGACAAGAGGAAGCTAGTGATGGTGCTTTTGTGCACGAGATTGGGTTTGTGGTGGACTTGTCCGTTAATTAAGGACCGAACTCGATTATTCAATTCAAGTCCCCACGCATTTCCACATGCATGTATGGGCGCTGCTTGGTTAAGTAAAATGTTGAGACTATTGAGTTGGAAACAGGAGAGTAAGGATATGTGTATTGACCTTGTATGGCATAGATGCTTAGGTGTGAGGACCGTTTTTATGCCATGTGAGCTTTGTATGTCGAGATCGGATGTTCTTAGAGGGTGAGGACGATATGTGCCTCGCCGCATATACGATACCTTAATGGTGCCGATAGCATTCTACTATGGGTAGGGAACCCATTCGCTTTAAATTGTTTGGATCGGCATTCTCGACACAACATGTGTGCCCGTGGTTAGTGGGTGGTATAGCCTACACTAATGGGATTAGTTCACATGGGGTCCAACTCAATAGTGTTGGCTTGTTGAAAATACCAAATCTTAGCTTCCGGTCGGCATACCAAAGGAAGTGTGTCATCATTCGGAGGCATCCAAGACAACGGGCTAGCTAAGTCATGTGGTAAAGATGTACACCCTGCAGTGGTATAAACTCATTCGAATAGCCGTGTCCACGGTCATGGACGATAACTTGAACCGATATCACCGTAGATAGAGATTTTGATTTCCAAAATGTGGTTTCTGTTTATTTTCGGTTTGCATGAGGGAATCATGCATCGCATCATTACATTTAATGTATTTACTTACTGTTTTACTTTATTTTTGATTTATTAAATTGCTTTATCAAAAGTTAGCCTTTGTAGGATAAGGTGTATCGCTTATGCAAATTTGAACCTTTATACCTTCCTCGTTGTAACCTTATGCATGTAACAACTCTACTCCTTTGAATAGGATCTAATAACCACTTTCTTTTGTTAGTTTGCATAAGACTTGCCGAGTACCTTTTGTACTCAAGGTGCTACCACCTAATGTTGCAGTGAGGATGGTTTTCTATGAAGCACCGTTAGCCGATCGTCGGTGACGCTAACGAGTAACGCTACTTCTTTCCTCCACGCAACTTCTGCGGGTGGATGAGGCCATTGGTGGACATTTTCCATTTATTTTGCTTCCACAGATAATCGTTAAAGTGACCAAGTCACTTAATATTGTAGTACTAATAGAATGATGTAACCTTATGTTTAATTATATCAATGTATGATGGTATGTGTTTGATGCAATGTTGTTGAAGGATATATATGCAATGGTCGTTGATCCCGGGAACCATTGTGAATCATATATATCCGAATCTCACATCGGATCATCATTTGTTAAATTTATATCTTTAGCATGGTTTTTAATAAAGGGGCGATCTGCTCCTTCATTAACAATTGTGTACACAAGATGAATTTAATTAGTAATATTTCCAATAACCGGGGTCCTCGCGTAAAAGAGTAACAAGCACATGCCCATGGGTGGACTTCGGTCCACAAGAAGTGCGGTCGCTTGGAGCGACGGAGCAGTAAGCTCGACGACTCACGAGGGCGGTAATCGAGCGTGCATTTAATGCACCACGAGGGAGCCGTTTAAAGGGCTCAAGGAGGTGACAAGGCACCTCTCTCTCACCGCCATGGCGTGCATGTGCATGCGCGCACGGGGCGGAAGGAGGAAGATGACCAAAGAACTGGGTGACCCCGGCCGGTGACACAAAGTGGTTCGAGTCCAAAGTGTTTTAGTGGGTTGAGCCCAACCTCATTAGATGTTGGCCGTCGGATTAGACTTGAACAGCCCGATTGGCGCACCACTTTGAAGGCATCCCACAGAACAAATGGCTCGCCGAGCCAGAGACTCGAGCCCGAGGAATAGTGCGAATCGGGCCTTTAGGTTTTGATTTTAAACCTGAAACTTTGGGGATTTAATTGAGGTATCAAATCATCTCCAAAATTTATGAAATTTTAACTGAGGTCCCCGACCTTAGGTTAACTTTTCATAAAATTTCCAGAGATTTTTGTGCACTGAAATTTTCTCAAGAAATTCTGAAGGTGATTTCAAAGGTTTGACTTGCCTCTAAAATATTTCAAATAATTTCCAAAAATTATGAAATAATTCAGAGGTGTTACTAAGCAACCCTAGAACCCAGGAAAATTATTACCAAGGGTTTGACATAAGATTTCACCGTAAGGTTTTGACTTGAGATAAATGAGGATTTTGATTTTGAATTTCCCAAAATTCCTTTACAAGAATTTCGAAAAGTTTCAAGAGTAAAAGGATGAAGGACAAGTTTTAATTTACCCTCATTTTATTACATTTGAAACACAAGCCAAAATGGGGATGTTACAAACCTCCCCCTTACAAAAATCTCGTCCGAGATTTGGTTCACTCGAAAAAGAAAGAGGGTAGTCCTGCACGAAGACGATCTTCTCTCGCCTAAGTAGCCTCATCCTCGAATGGTTGACCACCGAACTTTAAGGAACTTAATGGTCTTGTTCCTTGTTCTTCGCTCAGCCTCCTCGAGTATGCGAACAGTGGTGCTGCGATAGGTCAAATCCTCCGAACATCAAGGGTTTCCAACGAGCTTCCTCTGTTGGAACACTGAGGCACTTCTTAAGCCGGGACACATGGAACACATCATGTACCCCGCAAGTGCAGCAGTAACTCCAACTTGTAGGCAACACCTCCTTCTTCTCGATAACACGGTATGGACCGACATATCGAGGAGCCAACTGCCCTTGACACCAAACGCCGTGACCTTTCGAGGAGAAACCTTGAGGTAAACGGTCATTGGGCTCAAAGCTCAACTCACGACGACGGCGATCCGCATAGCTCTTTTGCCGATTGAGCTATGCGTGGCGATCACGAATGAGCGGACTTGACCTTTGGCCTCATTAATCGAGTCCGCCAAAGAAAGGTCTTTCACGGCTCGCACCAATTCAACGAGGTTCTACACTTTCTCCCGTATAAGGCCTCAAATGGTGCCATGCCGAGGGGCTTGGAAGTCGTTGTTATAAGACTTCTCGGCGAATGGCAAGCACTTCTCCCAATGCTTCCCATAGGAAAGGACACAAGCTCGCAGCATGTCCTCCAAAACATGGTTGACCCTCTCGTTCTGAACATCCGTTTGGGGGTGATATGCTGTGCTGAAGAAAAGACGAGTTCCCATAGCTTCTTGCAAGCTATGCCAGAACTGGGAAGTGAAGATGGAACCACGATCGAAAATGATCGTCTTCGCACCCCATGCAAGCTCACGATCCGGCGATATAGAGCTCCGCAAGGTGATCGGCACGAATCTTGGTCTTGGATCGAAGAAAGTGTGTCACTTTCACAACCGATCAATGATAACCCAATGGCATCATTGCCTCGGTGACTGGGTAGGCGGTGATAAAATCCATCCCGGACCGAATCCCACTTCCACTCCGAATGGGCAAGGGTGAAGCAATCCAGCAGGCGTTGATGCTCGGCCTGACATGACGACACATGTCACACTCGGCAACGAATCTTGCGATCTCCTCTTCATTCGGTCCACCAAAATCTCCGCGAAGATCCTAGTACATCTTCGTGGCCCGGATGAATAGATAACGGAGAATCGTGGGCTTCGCGGAGGATCAAATCCCGCAACTCCATGTCCTTTGGAACCACGCAGGCGTTGTTCGAACCTCACGACGCCAAGCTCATCTGAGAAGCACTTGGTCGTTCCATTTTTGACATTTTCTTGATGCGGTTCACCCAACGTCCGATCACGAAAGCGCACTGATCCGATCCACCAAGGTTGGCTATACAACCAAGGCAGCGAGGAACCATGCTCAACCAAACCAAGTTGAGACTGAAACCTCCGTATGGTGGGTCGAGGCTCCTTGAGCAAAGAATGCATTGCAATGCGCTTTACGACTAAGTTTATCCGCAACTACATTGGCCTTGCCCGGATGGTAGTGAATACTCATGTCATAGTCCTTGATCAATTCCAACCATCTCCTTTGCCTAAGGTTCAGATCTGGTTGGGTGAACAAATACTTTAAGCTTTTGTGATCCGAATACACTTCACAACGACACCGATTAGGTAATGTCACCAAATCTAAGTGCATGGATCCACGCTAACTCCAAGTCATGGGTAGGGTAGTTGAGTTCATGAGGTCTCAATTGCCTTGATGCATAGGCCACTACCTTGCCTTCTTGCATAAGGACACAACCGAGGCCTCGACGAGAAGCGCCACAAAAGATATCAAGCTTCGACGGACATCGGGAGAACAAGAACGGAGCAGTGGTCAATCGCCTCTTAAGCGCTTGAAACTTTCTCGCAATCACGGACCACGAGAACTTCTTGTCCTTCTTGAGCAACTCCACATCGGCCGCTATCTTGGAGAAGTTCTCGATAAAGCGATGATAATATCCCGCTAAACCAAGAAAACTCCGAACTTCGGTGGACCGGTGGTCGACTCGTGAAAGCACATCGCCGATCTTGCTAGAATCCACGCTACACCTCCCGCCGAAAGAATATGGCCTAAGAAGGCTACTTCCTTCAACCGTAATGCGCACTTGCCGAACTCGATACAAACTTGTGCTCGCGAGCTTGCCCAACACAAGCCTCAAATGCTCTGTGTTCCTCATCGCTCTTGGAGTAGATAAGGATATCATCGATGAAGACCACAACGAACCTATCCAAATACTCCATGAACACCGAATTCATGAGGTTCATGAACAAGGCCGAGCATTGGTCAAGCCGAATGACATGACGGATACTCGCATGCCTTCACGTAGAAAAAGTCGTCTTTGGAATATCCTCAGTCGACTGAACCCGATGATATCCCACTCTCAAATCAATCTTGGAGAAGACTCGAGCTCCGTTAATTGATCGAAGAGGTCATCGACATACGGCAAAGGGTACTTGTTCTTACCGTTACTTCATTAGTGGACGGTAATCAACGCACATGCGCAGCGCCTTGTCCTTCTTCTGACAAAGATTGCCGAGCATCCCCAAGGAGATGAGTGAGGCTGATGTTGTAACATCCCAATTTTAGGCTTGTGTTTCAAATGTAAGAAAATGAGTAGAAATTAAAACTTTTCTCTACATCCTGTATTTCCTATGGTACAGCAAGTATTGTACAAGAAGTCATGGAAATACGAAGTCACAAGTCTTTTGATCCAAATCTTGAGCTTTCAAAAACAATCTTGTCAAACCTCTTGATCATCTCCTGAAGTATCTTTCCTAAGTTCTTGGTATGGTATGTGACCCTCTTTCCTAAGTTTCACGATTTTTAGGATGAGTTTGAATACTTTTGGAGGTCAGTCAAACCTACTCCAATCGGGTCAAGCTGTGGGCCAAGAGCTTGTGGAATTTTTGGAGGGAAAAGCATAGCACGAAAACCTCTCGAAAATTTTATACAAGGTCATTAACTCAGCTAGCAAGCTCCTCGTAAAATTCCATAATTTTTGGAGTTGGTTTGTTACTCAATTAAATCCCCAAACTTGAGATCGGTTGAAACCCAAATTTGGGGTGAGTCGGACTCGAACTCGAGTGGACCAGTCCGACCCACCAATCAGCACGTTGAGCTGTTCGCGGCGCCATGCTCGGTCTCGCACGCAGTGCTGGGCCGCCGGATTGAGATCATGGGGCTCGCACCTCCCGTGGCGCCGCTTGCATTCTTCTTCCTCCTCGCGCGCGGTGGTGGCGTGGTCGGGCAGCTCCAGTCACTCGTGGGGCCTCGCACGGCTCTGAGCCTGTTGTCAACCATGTCGACCTTGCTCGACCTTACCGCCTCCTTGCTCTCGCTTTCCCGCTACGGCGATCGCTTTAGGTCACTTCGCGCCATTAGAGCTCCGTCCTCGTGCTCGGGACCTTCGAGTACTTGAGCACCTCCAGCCTTCCTCGAGTCTCCTTCGCTCACAACCTTCTACCCAAGCTCACTCCACACTGAGGAGCTCGAACCCTTGAAAACACCAAACCACCATTGTTGGCCGAGGAGCTCCATTGGTGAACTTGGGGCCTCGGTGGTTCTCTCGCCCGATTTTCGCTTCCACACGGGACCTCCGGTCGCCGCAAAGTCGGTCCCTAACTCCTTTTTGGGTTGTTTTCTCAGAGCAACTTGAATCGAAGTTTCGCGGTTTGCGGAGAAAGGGGCTTCGCTGCCTCCGCCACGTAGAAGCCTCCTCCGCCCCGCCGCGGTGGTTCTCGACCACCGGTGGTTGTGCGAACCCCTCCCGACCATCCTTTCGCCGTTGGTTGATCGGAGATCCGCCGCCGCCATCTCCTCCGCCTCCGGTGAATCGCTTCCGCCACGCACACTCCGACCTCCTCTGGACCACCCCCGTGCTCTGGCGAGTCCGCTTTAGACCCTTAGAGCTTAAGGTCTAGCTAGGTTAGCTCGTAGGCGCCCTTTTCGTGTTTCCGATTTTGCCGAAAAACTTGTCCTCCTCCTCGCCTCGGCCGGCTCAAGTTCAGCCGCCGCCGAGAGCACCTCGATAGGTTCGCAATAGTATTAGTTTCGTTTTGGTGGCCTTGGTCCCCGCCGCGTGGTCTTGGTCGTCGGCGACGTGCGTCGCGATCTCGGCCATGGCAGCTTTGTACTTTGTCGGGTTTCGACAAGTCCCTGCACTCCTAGGGTAAATCTTAGCCGCTTAAGACTACCCTAGTTAGATCTGTACTACAGAGGGTTTTCCGCGCAAAGTTCTAAGTCCTAGGACCTCTTGGGTCGATCTTAACCATTGAGGACCTCCTAGTTCCACCTCGGCCTTTAAAGACCTCCCGGGATTAGCTCTTAGCCGTTAGATCTCGCTCGTGTGTAAAATCTCACGACTAGGACCTCCTGTTAGATCCTAACCGCTTAAGACCTCGTGGAACTCCATCTCGAGCCGTTAGGACCACTCCTGCAAAAAGACCTCCTCGAGGTCATTTTTGTAAAACCACCTTCGGGACCTCCCGAGGTCCTCGTTGGAAAAGACCTCCTCGTGGTCCTCTTTGCAAAAGAGCACCCCGGTCCCTGTTAGAAAGCCCCCGCTCGGACCTCCTAGGCTCAATCCTAGCCGCTCGCGACCTCCCGCTTTAGATCCGAGCGTTAGGTTTTATTTGTAAATCTTTAGTCTCGGGACCTCCTCCGCGTTGTTCTCGGACCGCTCAAGACCTCCTAGGTCTGTCAACCGCCCGCATCTCCTCCGGCTTAAACGCTATCGCTAGGACCTCCCCGAGAAGATCATGGTCATCCAAGGCCTCCTCGTTTCAATCTCACCGATCAAGACCTCCCTGGCGGATCTTGACCGCCTAGGACCTCCTCCTTGGATCGATGGCGTTAGGACCTCCTCCTCTCGGTCTAAACCGTTAGATTTAGATCTAACGGGTTAGACCTCCTTCGTGGATTTAGCCGTAGGACCTCTCTCCGAGATCTAGACCGTTGGGACCTCCTCTCGTGAGATTCGACCGTCCCACCTCTTTCCTTGGATTTAAAGCCTTAGGACCTCCCTAGTGCTCCTGGACCGCCAGATCTCGATCGACGGTCACGACTGCTGTAAGCGCGTAGACCTCCTTGCGTCGCGTTTGTGGCACGCACCGTCGTGAATCGTTGGATCGATCTCAACGATCCGCACTTCCCAGTCGCGGGAGGAGGTCTTGTAGGCGCTGCTGCGCGCCGAGGCTCGTGAGTGAGCCGTCGGACCTGATCTAACGGCCCACGACCTCTCCTTGTCTTCCACCGCTGGACCTCCCGAGAGCTCAAAGTTTCCTAAGTCTTTTGTCGTTTCAAATTTCAAAGTGCATAACTTTGTCATTTTAACTCCTTTTGAATGATTCCAGCTTGTTGTAGCTTTGTTATAGTATGAACTTTAATCTGAGAATGAAATTAGCCCCGTGTTGTAGCGTAAAATGATTTAAATAGCATGAGCTTGTTTAATGAAAAATGAGGTCTAGAAATTCATGAAAATTTGTAAACCACATAACTTCCTCTCTGTAGTTGCATAGTGAGCAAACTCAACCTGGTAAATTTGGCCTATAGTCATGCTTTAAATTGATCTAGGCTTTGTCTTTATTCATGTTCCCGAGAAATGATATATGCTAGTTGTAGAACTTAGAAAATCATAACTAAATCATCTTAACTCCAAATGACCTAAAATTTTATATGGTTACCACTATACCAGTAGGTAGCTACCATAAAAATTTCAGCTTCAAAATCTTTCTAGAAAATATTTTGCTACAGGTGCTAATTATGGCCGAAAATGAGTTTTTAAGTAATATCTTTGCACCACAATCCAAATTAGGTTTTTCCAGTTTCTATGTCTTGGTATATTTGTATTCTACCTTGTGTATAAATTTCGTTGTATTTGGTTAATTTTGCTTGCTCCTTTGTTTAAGTATTGCTAGTCTTATTGGTTGTTCTTGGTTCTTTTGCCTTTAAGCTTAGGATTCGACATTTATGTAACCCCAGAGCGACCCTCCGCAACAAATTGAGCAACAGCAGAAGCGTGCAAGCAGCTTGATCATGTTAATCCCATATTTTAAGTATTTATGTTGATTACAAATTCTATGTATGCATTGCTACTTTGTTTTAATAGTTGGCCTAGTAGATGCATTTCTTAGCAAATGATTATCCTCTACTACCATGAGCCTAGGTTACTTGCTGTGATTTAGAGTTCGTGGATGGGCTCTTGTCACTTAGTAGTTGCGAATTAATTGCTTAGCCATGCCTAGCTTCGGTAGAAATGGCGGTTATCGACTTGTCGATAACCTTGATCACATCAAACTTATTATGATTATGATTTCCACCTTGTGCCATGTCTACTTATGAAAACTAAAACTAAAAACAAAATGATTTAGACTTGGGCACAATGGTAAGATGGTGTGATTGTGGGGTGTGATCGAATGGTGCCCGGGTCAACAAGGACCGAACATCTTGTTACACTAAACCAAGCATTTTAGCGTGCTAACACATTAGAGGGTATGGGACCTCTTGACTTAGTACTTTGGCGTGTATTGGCTCTCAGTCGCAGGGAGTCGCAGGAGGATGGTGTTGGGAGCATTGTAGTGTCCGAAAGACTTCACCGTGATGGGATTTGTTGTCTTCGCTTGCAATGTAAGCGTATGGTGTTTCTACCCATACGAGCGGCTCGTAGTTAATACACAATATTGGAAATGTCTCGTGAGGACTTAGCCGTGCAAAGATACCTTCTAAGTGTGCGTGTGGCTTGAAGCGATGCCCAAGTGTGGGTACATTGGTACACCCCCGCAGGTTAAAACTATTCGAATAGCCTCGCCCCAGGTTATGGACACGCTTGGCAAGGTCTTTCAAGAGTTAGACTACAACCTTTAAATTAAAACTTGATGGGTGGTACGAATCGGGATTCGTGCTATGTTGTGGTGACTATTGGGATAGTCACTTCTGTGTGGTTACTTGTATGTATCTGCACTTCACTGTTACTTTGATAACTAAACAGATTTGCAAACTTGCTTTTAAAAGGTACTACATTATTGCAAATAAAGTTGGCTTCATGCAAAGTGAGACATATGACCTCCACCTAAATAAGCTTGCATGTAGTTTATGAATAGGTCTCGCTATTCCACACGCTGCCTTGCGGGTACAAAGACAATCTTTGTACTCGGATGCTATGCTTAATTGTTTTGTTGCAGAGGAAGAAGGTGAGCCCGAGGGCCCCACTTTTGTGAGTGTGTTGTGGTAGCTGCATGGGCGACTAGCTTGCGGCCTGGCCGGTTGCCTTGTGGGTGTGTATGGCTAACCTGGTCGACTTTTGTTCTAGCCATCTTATGGCGCTTTGTCTTCACAATCATTCTTGTATATTGTTCTATTTGGCCATCGGCTCGCTTGTAATAACTTTACTTTATGTACGTCGTTGTTGAACTTAGTGATGTATGTTGTATGGAAATGATGTGTAATTTTGTGATGATGTGCATATGCCGCATTCGGGAAGCATATGACCATCGAGGCTTAGAATGTTTAATTAGTAGCGCTAGAACCATTTGGAGGTTAAGTGTTACTAGTTAAATATTCCGGGTCCTCACAAAACCCTTCTCTTGAAGCTCACCCAGCTGCTTCTTCAACTCCACCAACTCAATTGGGTCCATCCGGTAAGGCCTCTTTGAGATCGGGCGTACCGGAACCAACTCAATGACAAACTCGAGGTCTCGAATCCGTGGCATCCCGGGAAGGTCGTCGGGAAGACATCAACAAAGTCACATACCACCGGGACTTCGCTAATATCTAGAGCTGGTTTGGCTTCGCGCAAGAGATGCGACCGCAGCAGCCGGTGGCGTAACTCGCCGCGCGTATGACCGGTAAGGTAGATGAGCCTCCTAGCGCAATCAATTTGTCCCATGTGCCGAGACAACCAATCCATGCCTAGGATTACGTTAAGCTCGCGATCGAAGGAGGATAAGGTTTGCCAAGAATCCTACCCCTTCTATCTCAACAGGGACATCCTTACACTCAGGACTCTCTCAACTCAGGCACCGAGAGCGAATGAGCAGCGGGACCAACAATGGAGTAAAAGAAGACCTCCCACAAAGAAAAGACTTCGAAACAAACGAATGAGATGCGCTGAATCAAACAAAAGCTAGAAAGCGGTAAAGAGTTAACCGAAAGGGTACCCAACACGACGTCTGGTGCCTCCTGTGCCTCCTCGAGAGATGAGGTTGGACGCGGCCACTACCCACGCCTTGGGTAGCGGGGACAACCTTCGATCACGGGAGGACCACCTCCCCGCGCGTCCTCCATTAGTACGAGGGGCCGCTCCGATCCCGTTAGGGGCAAGTATTGGCATAATGCCCTTCGGTTGCACGAACAAGTGACCTCGGCGGCCGGATTGCGGGGCCACCTCGCTGTTGCGGCAGCGCGGATCGGGCACGCGGCTGCGGAGGGCGAGGCTGGTCCGGCGGCCACCGTGGTAGTGAAGCCACGCGAACGGCCCTGGGCGAGCCCGACACGAGGACTTCGAGAGAGGCGGGCGTGCAGTGTGGCCTCCCACTTGCGCTGCGGGACTCTTGGCGCTTGGCCTTTGCTCAAGAACAATGGCCTTGTCCACCAAAGCACTAAAGTCAGCAAAGTCCACAATGGAGAGCTTGTCTTGCGGCTCCTCGGACAAGCCCTCCATGAACTTCTCTGCTTGGCCCCATCGGTGGCCACCTCGGATGGAGCATAACGAGCCAAGTGGTTGAACTCGTGCATGTACTCCATCACCGACTTACGCCGCTTGCTTGAGCGCGAGAAACTCCTTCTTCTTGACTTCATCAAGCCGGGAGGATGTGAGCTCGACGGAACGCCGTCCGAACTCATCCCAAGAGACGGTGTGGCCGGCGGGTGCATGGCCAAGAAGTTCTCCCACAGAGAGGCCGCCTGCACCGATGGGAGGCAAAGAGTGCCCTATCCTCGGTCCAGAGCAGCGAGCAACGTCGAGCTTACGCTCAACTTCGACGCAGTACCATCTGCGCCCAATGGGTCCTCGGACACGGAGAACGTGGGGCCGAAAGCGAAGAAACCAGCAAGGCCCCCACGAGACTCGATGTCGCCGCCGCCGGATCCCGAGGCACCGGTCGAGGCGGAGGTGTTGTGCGCAATAACATCCGGCGAGACCCTCCCGTCTCCGAACGGTTGCGCTGATCCGAAGAAGGACCTCGACCATGGTCGGAGGAGCTGAAGCCTCGTCCAAACTAGTCGCCGACCACGACCGCTACGAGTACCTCCACCATCCTGGTTCAAGAAAATTAGGTTAGAAACCAAGCACTAATACTAGAAGTTGATGAAAGCGAAAAGCTAATGATTAGGGGAATGAGATATCACCCTAATCGAAAGCCAAAAACAGCAAGTAAACAAACTTTAAATGTTTCCAAAGAAGCTCCAAATCAGCAAGGGAAACACCAAACCAAATCTCAACTTCTCGATGCCATTAACCCGCATTGAATGAACAGCAATGGGTTGAGAAGATAAAATTTCAGCACACTACTTCAAGTCTAACACTACTCAAAAGCAGGGTTAAGGCGGCAAAAATAGCGTTAGGTGCTTAGCTAACTAGTATCACATCTTACCCTTTTATTCCCACAAGTTTTAGTGGATTAACCTCTCATTTTCTACCCTATTTAGAACCTTTGAGCTTGCTGTCCGGAAATCGAACGCTCGCTGTCCAGATTTCGCATCCAAGCCTCCTAATTGAAATCTTCAACTTCGGAAGCTTCAAAACCTTGTAGAGGGCAGCTAGCACTTCAATTTGCCAAACTCATTAGTTCCCAAAACCCAATTTAAACGATAATGACTATCTTTTGAGAGAAGGAAAGGGAAAACACTCTTTAAAACTCAAATTAGAGCAAGATAAGAGAAGAAAGCTAAGATAGGTAAGGAGTAAAATCGGAGAGCTTACTTAAGCTTTCATAAATCATTTGATACTTTGAAATTAAGTTTTCCAAAATATCCTAAAGACGATCAAGCTTGGGTTACTACGGTCGGAATGGCTCGATACCAACTTTGTGAGGACCCCGGCTTATTCGGCTTGTACTGTTTTTAACCATCCACTTGGTCCTAACAAGACAATCAAATAAACAAACCTCGAGATATGTATACTTCCTGCACTGCAGTATACACACCGTTACAAAATCATGCATCAATTCCATTCATACACATAGAGCCAAGCAAAAACAACAAGCTGAAAGACATAGATAATATAAAGAGAGTTATTATACAAAGAGAGGCCACCTGCCAAAGACGATACAATTAAGTAAATACACAGTGAAGCAAAATGGCCATAAGATGGCGATAAACAAAAAGCCAATCGGTGTGCCTTTCACCCACAAGGCAACCAACCGGACCGCCAAGCTAATCGTCCCAAACAGTGCACGCAACACACTCTCACAAAAGTGAGGCCCTTGGGGCTCACCTTCTTCCTCTGCAACAACCAATATTAGGCAGCAGATGAGTACAAAACTTGTTTTTGTACTGCAAGACTGACGTGTGAGATATGAGAACTATAATTAACTACATGCAGGCTTTATTTAAGTGAATGAGGCTCGACTTATTTTCAAAGATAAAGCAAGTTTTCATTTGCAATAAGGTAATAGATTCAAAGTAAGTTTGCAATTAACTTTTATTGTTCAAATAAAAGAGAGACAATTATAACAATAGATAGATGACAACACCAACCTAGAAGTGACTAACCCATAGTCACCACAACAATAGCATGAAGTGCCCTTCATACCACCCATGCCAAGTTTAAGTTTTTAAAAGGTTGTAGTCTAGTTCTTGTGGGAAATAACCAAGCGTGTCCATAACCTAGGACGAGGCTATTCGAATAGTTTTAACCTGCGGGGGTGTACCAATGTACCCACACGATGACCGCCTTTCCACCTCGCCACGGTTAGCATACTTCCTTTGGTATGCGAGCACGACTAAGTCTAACAAGACACTTTCCAATGGGCGATGCTAATTAAGAGTCGCAACTCCACGGGAGAAAGACACATTAGACGACCTAACCTGTGCGCTAATGCTCCTCCAACACCACAAAACACACACACAGAACACACCGACCAGCCAGCTCATAATTAGCACCTTCCAAAGTACTTAGTCAAGAGAGGTTCCATATCCTCTCGCGTGGTTAGCATGCAACAATTGCTTGGATCAATGGCACAAGTAACTCGGTCCTTAGGGACTTAGGCACCATTCCAATCACACCCAACAGATCACCCAACATACCATTGTGCCGAAGCCAAGATATAATTTTTGTTTTCAGTTTTTGATTTGCAAAATGGTAAAACACAAGGGTTGGACATAATGGAATAATAATAGCATTTGTGTGATCAAGATCACCGACTAAGTCGATGATCGCCCAATACTACCGATACTAGGCATGACTAAGTAATATTTATTCGAAATCTACTAAGTGACAAGAGCTCAACCAACGAACTCTAATCACAGCAAATAACCTAGGCTCGTGTAGTAGAGGATAACCATTTACCCACAAAGTTATGCAACTAGAGGTCTAACTAATCAATTTAACCACAAAATAGCAATGCATACATAGAAGTTAAACAAAATATTAGACTTTAAAAGTAATAGGATCAATGGGAAATGATCAAACTGCTTGCCTGCTTGCTGTTGCTCAATTTGTTGCGGAGGGTCGTTCTCGGGGTTACCGCAAATGTCGAAGCCTAAGCGAAAGAGCGAAAACAACCAATAAGACGAGCAACACTTAAACGAAAGAGCAAGCAAAAATGATCCAAATGCGACGAAATTTATACACACGGTAAAATACGAATATACCTAGACATAGAAACTGGAAAAACCTAATTTGGATTTGTGGTGCAAAAGATATTCCCTAAACACCTATTTTCGGCCATAATTAGGTACTGTAGCAAAAATATTTTCTCGAAAGATTTTGAAGCTGAAATTTTATGGTGGCTATCTACTGGTGTAGTGATAATCCATATAAAATTTCAGGTCATTTTAGTTATAACGAATTAGTTATGATTTTTCTAAGTTCTAAAACTAGGACATCATTTATATCAAGAGCAAAGACCACTAGCAAACTGGTCCTTCACTAAAGTTCATCCCTAAAGGAAATTAACAAAATTTAGTTCGCTCTATTTGGACTTACAGAGAACAAGTTAT